>PVJX010000028.1:247824-441178 GCA_004027295.1 Dolichotis patagonum | reverse complement strand
ATTGGGATTAGAATATGTGTGAAAGTATAAACAAAATTTTTTATGGAAAATGAGATATTATAGTACCCACTGATCATTCTCTGTTATTCGGTTCAGAATGCCCTGTAATTCTTTCACTCTTTGAATGGTTTTATACTTTTTTGTTATGTTTGATATTATTGTATTTGAAACTATGCTCAACTATAGCAGAGAAAGAAATATTGTGATAGCTATTGTTAATGTCATGTCCGGTTGTCTTAATGTTAAGTATTGTGTTGCCTATGTTGTCCCGTTCCGATCTGCTCTGTACTGACCTCTTTTGTCTTATTCTCTTTAAAATAAAATGGAAAAAAAGGATTGCTGTGGAGATTAAGTGAGTTAATATATGCAAGGTGCTCAGAATGGCACCTGGCACTGAATTAGTGCCAGGTAGATGTTTGCTATTATTATGACCCAGTAAGCAACTAGGTCATCATGGAGCTAAGAAGATTATTATGACCCAGTAAGCAATTGGGTCAAATCCAGCTAAGAAGGGAGATCATGACTAGGGTAGAAAAGCCGGAGCTGTCAATGTGGAGATAACTGAAGTCATAGGAGAAATCGAGACCTGCTAAAAGAGAAAACCAGTGTGAAAAGATAAGAGATCTCAGGAACCAGGCATTTAGACAGATACACAAGTCATTTTGGGGCATGAAATACAAGTAGGAACTAAGAAAGTCTCTGAAGCTTTGATATAAGAGGGAATTTTCCTTTATTCTACATAAAGCATCAAGTTTCTAAACAAAAAAGAAAGTTTTTTGAATGACAATCAATGTAATAAAAATGATAAATGAACTGAGATTAGAGAAACTCATGAGAAGGGATGGCCTGTAACCAGAAGTTTCTGGTATAGGCCTGATGGCAGTGAGTGTCCGAGAGTCTGACTGGTGTCACAATACAGGACAGATTCTCAGGTCCTCAGTTACATTCCAAGCCAAATACACCATCAGGCTTCTCGGTGCTGATGGGACCTGGCTTCTAAAAGCTGTGGTGTGGTGTAGCTCAAAATACAATACACACACACTCATGCTGACACACACTAACACTCACTCACACTCAAACACTCACACACACACTCACTCACACTCACACACTCACACACTATCACTCACACTCACACTCACCCACACTCACACACACACACTCTCACACTCACACTCACTCACATACACACTCACTCACACTCACACACTCACACTCACCCACACACTCACACACACACACTCACACTCATACTCACACACTCACACACTCACATGCTCACACTCACTCACACTCACACACACACTCCTTAGTGTCCATCGCGTTCTGCTTTGGCAGTGCTGGAGATGGAACCGGGGACCTTGCAGGAGCCCGGCAGGAGCTCCACTGCTGAGCTGGCCCCCGGCCGTCCCCTGCTGGCTGCGTTGGCCCTGACCCTGGAGTGCCCTCCATCCTCGGGCTGGGCGGACTTGCTGCAGAAGACTTTTGTGCCATATGCCCGTGGGATGCTCCTCCTCAGCTTCCTCCTCTTGCCTTTAGTGAACAGAGCTCTTATCTGCCGTATTTAACCTTCCTGCTTCTGTCTTTCCCGTTAGATTATAAATTTACAGCAGAACCACTTTGATTCCAACAATTAGATTTTAGTCACACACTATTACAGGTTCTTGAAGACACAATGTTTGATTTATTCCCAGAAGGTAGATTTTAAATTTCAGCATACATGCATAGGCCAGCCCCAGTTCGATTCTTAGACTGGGCTTCAGTGAGCACTTTTTGTGCAGAGCCCTCCCTTTGGCTAACATTGGAAACTGGCTCTTTTTGTTGGCTTTTCTCAGTCAGTATCACCAGAGTATGATGTACAAAACTTCAGATGCGTACAACTAAGTGTGGCGTTAATAGATTGGCCAAGGGTATTCACCTGCAGGGGCACCGCAGTGCTAAAAGCCTGCCTCTCTGTTTCCTCCTGTTCTCTCTTCCACACATAAGGACAGCAGGACTCCTGGCCGTCCCTTCTATAGTGGGTCATCTCCAAGAACAAAGAGAGAAGCCTCACAATTAAAAGGCACCAGAAGAAGAGATCACGTGTTTCCAAGTTGCTTTTACCTTTTACCCATAATTCTCTGTTCAAGTAGAACATAATTTGAAGATATAATACAAAACATGCTGTTCATTTGACCTCTATACTTCAACAGTTAGATTTATTATTTTCCCCAAACATTTCATATTGAGAGAAGGAATCTCCATTACTCTTCACACTTTTCACAAAGGGACTCTCTTTATGTATATTTGTAAGAGATACCCTCCTTGCTGGACAAAATTTGATAGTCACCTTCTAATGACTGTGTGTGCAGTTGATAACTTCCTTTTGATCTGTTCCCAGTACCATGGTAGGTTAGAAAGATCACCAGCAGCAGAGATCTGAAAAGAGTGGCCAAGGTTCCCTTATACAAAGGAGGCCTTGGCCTTTCTCTCAGATTCTCTGGGCAAATCATGTTGTAACTACAATGCAAGAAATAAGTAGAACTTCATAAAGAAAGACTTCTAACAAGGAAACTTGGTGGCAGGCTGAGAGCAAGGGCGTAGGGGTGCTGGTCCTGACTTTGATGTGAACAGCCATTAGAAAGTGATTTGCCTTTAGGGGCCTGACCTACCTATCAAACTATTAAGTACATCTTCAGGACTTAGGATTTTTTTTCCAATGGAGAATATCCATTCTCACAAGGAAGACAATGTTGCTAATGATGATGATTAGAAGGAAATAAAAGAATTCTCCAAAGACCAACAACAAAGAAAGAATTTAAAAGAGAATGGTGATGGAAAAGAACAATTTCAGTGACGAAACCTAAGGGTCAGATTTTAACAGATATTTGGGGACTGAGACAAGGGATGGAGTAACATTTACACAGAAGTCTGGAACCCTTGGGAGTCTCTAAAAGTTGGATTGGGCGGGGAAAAGATTCTAGAATTAGCATGGGAACAGCAAGAAAGTCTCTAACTTTACCTGGACTCTGGATGGAATGGCCAGGTCTCCAGGGAATTTGTGACTGCAGGCCTTGTTGCCAGCAGATTTGGGATTCGATTATACTTCCATGCCGATTCACAAGAATCGGTAATTCCTGTGCTCATTATAATGCTGTAATTGCTCCAGCCAGAAGCAAACAGGGAGCTGTTCTAGGAGGCATTTGCATCCCCCCAGCCAGCGGGAGTTTCAGCTCCCACCTCTTCTTGCACAGGTGTCCTCGTCATCCAAAATACCAAAGATACCCAGGACACAGCTAAGGATGAGCAAGGTGGAGAAACCACGCCTTCTTTGGTCCCTGCGGCCTTGATGTCATCAAATAAGTAAATAGAAGCTGTAGAAAAATTTACTTTAAACAGTTCCAAAAGTAAGAGTCAAACCAGTCTGAAATCGAGACACAAAAAAGAGTAGAGCCTTGGAATGTAAAGCTTTAGGCAACAAACCATAGTCATGAAAATTTAAATATCTCAATAAATAGTTAAACACTTTCAGAGAAGATGAAATTATCAAAATGGAAGGCAATCCGGGGAAGAAATTCAGAAGCAGAGAAATGGAAAAATGAAATAGCTGTGGGGGAGAAGACCCAACACACAAGCAAAAAGCACCTCTGCAGGAGCTGAGAAATGAAACTGAAGAGAGAGAAGATCACCTAGATCGTCCCCGAATTACAGAAACACCTAACTGTAAGAGTGACAACTGACACGCGGATTAGTGAAAAGTGAAGATTCGGGATGAGGCTGCAGTGGCAGATTCAGGAAAAAGTCTCAAAGCCATCCCCACCCTCCCGGCGGCAGTCACGGGGGCAGTCACAGCCCCCCAGGGTGTGGCCCGGTTCTGAGGAGCTGTTGGCGAGCTTGTAACCACGGATCCCCACTTTCAGTTCCTTCCAAAAGCCCAGTGACTGTGATCTCTGTGTTTATCACATTCACTGCTGACTTTCCTGTAGCCTCATCCTGCAACGAAGCCTAAGACATTGACAGGCACAGAGGTGACAGCGAGACAGCAGGACCAGGGCGTCCCCAGCTGGCCTCCTCTGCACGCTGGCCCCCTCCCCGCTGTGAGCTGCAAGTCAGTGGCACCTACTCCCCACACTCAAGGCTATTCTACTAATGTTTTCCGCTTCTTGTCTTCAGTGCCAGGGGCAAGGTGACATTCTTTAAGATTTATGATTATTGTTTTCCATAACCTGAGGAATGTCAGCCCTCTAAAAGCCTCTGCACCTTGTTGATTTTCTAAGTTAACTCTACCTGAGCCTAAATTTATTGGCAAGCTTTGCAACTTGTTCTGTGTGTTTGTGTGCATTAGTGCACTTGTCTGCAACACCAAGGTGGAGCAAAAGAGAAGACCAGCACTTACTTGACGTTAACATGTGCCGTGGCAGAGCTAACGCTGCATGGATGCCATTCCTCCCACTCCCTTAGCAGTCGGATAAGGACAGTGGTATCACGTAGCACAGAGGAGAAGAGGTTCTGAGCGGGGAGGTACAGGGGAAGGGTCACTGAGCCATGGGTCTGATTCCGCAGGAGAGAAAAAAACAATGAGGTGGTGTAAGAGCGACCTGCCGAGTCCACATGTAAAGCAGAAGCACAGTGCCCTGGGTTTGCGGGGTGCACAGAAGGTAGTTCTTACCCCTTGGCGCTTGCCTCTGAAGCCCACAATACCTTTACGGATGTGACCCTCACCTCCAGGCAGCCATCCCTCCAGAAAGCCTAAGACTCCATACAAACCACTGCCTCTGCCTCCACTGTCTTCCTGGGCACACACTCCCCCCTCCTGCCTGACAGTCCCTTGACCTCTCTGGACCCGACCCAGCCCACACGGTGACCACGACCACCATTGCTGCTCCAGCAGTCTTTACTGCTGAGCAAATCTGCCTGTTTCTGAGGAGGCCAAGAGCTCTTTTTGTCCCAGCCAGAACAAAGCACCCTCTGCCCCAGGGTACCTGGTCCTTCCTTGACTTCAGATTATCGCAGATCTATTGCATTGATAACGGTTACCACTGGGAGCCTAGCTTAGCGGAATATGGATCGGATGTGAACTTCCCAGGGTCACCAGTTCTGCGTTGCTGGTGAACTTCAGCCCCCCACGGCAGAGGGCAGCGGCAGGAGCGGCACAGGGCACCAGTGAGAGGGCTCTCCCTGCTGTGCCAGCTCGGGACAGCCAGCTTCCAGGCACCTCCTCCCTCACTTGAAAACCAGGTAACAATACTACCTGTGGGGTCACCTGAAGGACTCAGTGGTGAAGCCCCTGTGAGCACCTCGGTTCTAGTCCAAGAGCAGACCTTTTACCCCTGCGTCCGGTTCTCAAAGTGAGCATGCAGATTCCTGCGGACAGTCAGGATCCCCAGATTTACGCCCAAGGAGGAAGAGGCTTTGCTGTGATACTTCAGGAAAAGCCCGCCCGCTAAACTCAACACATGTAATGCAGCTTCAGGTCTCACTGGCACGGTGGTAAGAGGTGCCTCCCAGGTCACGCGTGGGCCTCGGTGAGACCACACAGACATGAACACGCACAGGGACACAAGGGTTGGTTACAGTCAGTATCTAGGCAACCCTTGCTGGTCTAAGCCAGTTCATTGCTCAAAACCATCTGGGGAGCAGCTAGGCGGGTGACCACAGTCAGATAAGCATTAAGCCACAGGTGGCTGGGCAGTGCCGTGGTGCCCTGGCCAGGAGGGAAACAGTGCCTGCCTCCTCATGGGAGCCAGCACGGACCTTCCTAGTTTCTCTTGGGGGCTGGGGTGAGGTCCTTGGCCCAGAACACAAGGGGAGTGCATGCTGGACAACACTTCCTGTGCTTCTGTGGCAGGTGTCACACTCCCCCCACCCTCCAAGACAGGGGGACCTAGGAGAAGCTGCCCGCCTCTCAGCCCGCGCACCACCGCCCTCTGGCGGCAGCAGCTTGCAATTCCACGTTCTGACTGCCGGACTTGCAGCACCTCCTCAGGGCTGAGTCCAGAGCAGCACAGAGCCAGTCCTCTGTGCCCAGAGAGCTGCGTCTCCACCAGCCAGAGATGCAAAAGACAGGACCAAATTGCCTAGGTGGTAAATTTGTACATTTTCCTTGTCTTCATTCCCTGAGCAACAGAGTATAACAGCGGTTTACACGGCATTTCCATTGCATTAGCTTTATAAGGAGCACTGAGCCTACTTCGAGTGTGCAGCAGAATGCACTCCTACGTGGGCTCTCTGCAAGTGCTCCACCTTGGACACCCGTGGATCCTGGGATCTGCATGGGGCTGGGTCCTGGACGCAACCCTGCAGGTACTGGGATGACTGACCTGGAATGCGCCCAGCTCGTCCTTCCAAAGACAGGCAGTTTCCCACTGGACTCAGCTCTCCATGATCGGTGGCCTGAGAGAGCGGCCAGGCAGATGTGATCCTGTCAGTCTCACTTAGCCGCGCCTGGCTTTCACTGCCCTTCAGGAAAGATCAAGGTCTGTGGCAGAAAGTAAAATATGCTTCTTGTGCGATGTCTCTTTGGCCCACTTGTCCACCCCCAGCTCTGCAGCCTCATCCTTCAGGGGTCCTCTTGGCGTGGAGCTTCTGGGGTTCCTCCCCTTGTCCTGCCTGTGTCTGACAAATACTTTTCCCCTCCTGCCTCCAGGGCCTTTTCTTGGCCGAGCTCAACACCTATGGCATCACTGTCTCAGCCTGAACCTTCTGAAAACCTCCGTCGCATCCCAACTTAGACGGCGGCCTTCGGCCCTGCTCTCCACCCCGCCAAAAAGCCTTCACATCAGACTCTGCTCCAGACCGCTGAGTTATACGTCATCTGCATTTTTAAGATCTCCACAGCCCTAGGACAGAATATGATGCTGGTGCCTGGAAGTAACTCAATAAATGTTGAATGAAAAGTGTATCTAGCTAGAGACCTCAAAAAGTAGAAGATGCCACAAGGGCAAAAAGAGGCACAATTATTTATATTTGCATACTGATAACAAGGATCCTTATTGACCATTTATTACACGTAAGGCACTATTAGGGGCTATAAATTCATTTTGTCATTTGATGACTCTCTGCATTATTCAGTGAGCATCTGTACAAACTATCTCATTCAATCTTCCCCCAAACTCTGGCAGGTGGGAAGAAAGCGGGTGGTAGATACATATTCCAAATGAGAAAATGGAATTTGGGAGAGGGGAGGACTGCGCATCCATGACTAATGTGATCTCTGCCACCTCTTTCTGACAGAGGCAGGTCCCCAGAGATGAAACCAAACACAGAAATGTGCTCTCTGCACAGCTGGAGTGGAAGCAAAATCATCACTCTCTCCTCACACCACCAGCTCCTAATCTCCAGTTATGAGGGGAATGAGAAGACACGTGCCCGGGAGGGGCTCAGCGTACCCCAAATCCTGGGTGTCGCTGCTGCGGCCGTATACCTGGCTGGGAACACGCAGTATACAAGCGTAGGGTTTGGGCGATGACACATAGACAAAGGAAAATGACAAACCGAGTGACTCAGTGAAGGTGAAATAAACGGTGCTCAGCAACAGATGGGGCTGGTGTGGGGTGATTTTCCCCTGTCACCCCCCTTCTGGTAATAGATAATCCACAAGCGCTGGGTTCCCGAGAAGGCAGGCGCAGAGCCTCAGCCCTTTCCATTTGGAAGCCGTGGCCCTCATTCCTTAGCCTGTCTGGATGATAAAAATCTTAAGAGCCCAAACTTTTTGCAAGACTTATAGTGGCGATTTAACTCAGTCCCGGCTAAGGTTGCTATCTGTCAGGCTGTCACCGTGACAGGCAGATTTGTAAATGCTCTGGCTCCAGTGTCAGGTTGAAGGTGACATTTTTCAGCTGGAGATTTTTTTCCCATCCCTCATTGAGACAGGAAAACTCAGAAGTAGGAAAGCAGTCTCCTGAGTAAGCTTCTGTGTCACCTTCGCCCCAAAGAGGCCACGGCCCTCGAGCTCCGAGCTTGTTGCCGAGTTCGTCTGACCCACCTCTGCCCTGACCCAGTGGCTCAGAACACAGATTCCCTGCACGGCCGGCCGGCCAGTCGCCTCGCCGCGCCTTCCCTCCGCTCCCCTCCCCTCGGTCCCACTCACAGGCCGGCCTGACGTTGCTGTCTAATGACCTGTAGGGCTGTGCTGTTACATTATAAACACGCACAGATTCAGTGACTGCAGGATAAACCCGGATTCCCGGTTAAACTCACTAAAGGCCCGCCAGGCCCTTTCTCGGCGGTTGGGTCTGCAGCCAGCCCTGAGCGCTTGGCACTGCCCCTGGGATCCTTCCTGGAGACACCAACCCCTCACTGGCTTTCCCATCAACTCCTTCCTCCCCGGCACTTTCTCTCTCAGTATCTCAACCTCCGAAAGTGTCCTGCTGGGGTCTGGGTGATGTGACCCCCTGGATCCCTGTCCAACTCTCTACGCTTACCTGCGGTCTTCATGAAGCCTGGCACCGTCTGCCCCAGGACCCCCCAAAGCCTGCTTTCCTGGCCCAGATGCCAAATGCAAGCTTCCTCTCCTCCTCTGCTCGCCTCCCTTTTGGGGATTAAGAGAGAGGAGGAAATAAAGGAGAAGATGGAGAACAGAAACAAGAGAAAAATGGCAGGGAGCTGGGGGGAAAACTTGCAGAGAAAACAAGGCTGGTGGACGCCCGCCTGTGGGCAGTCTGGAGGGCACAGTGGGGATGGGCGAGGGCACAGGGTATTGCACTGGCTTCTCAGCTCAGTCAGGATGGCCAGGGGCCCTCGGGCAGCAAAGCCCTCCTGGGTCCTGCGGAGGGAGGCGGGCAGGCTCTGAGAAGAGGACGCTAACTCCTGGGGGCCAGCTGCCTTTCCAGGGGCCGGAATCCAGGCAGGCAGTCGTGGCAGTGGCCTCTAAGGAGACCTGAACGCTGCAAAGGTTAGAGACAGAAGGAAAGTGCTCTTGGGCCAGAGCAGGAAGAAAAAGCCAGCAGAACAGGCTTCTCTTCGCCCAGCTTAATCAAAGGCTGCCTCTGGTTACTTCCACTTCCTGCTAACGCTTCCGGAAGCCAGGCTCATGGCCTCCCTCCACAGTCCAGCTCTGGCTGAGGCCGGTATCTTCCCTGCTCCCCTCTCCACCCTGTCTCTCCGGGGACTGGTGTGGGAGGGTGCACGAGGGTGAGTGGCCCCAAAGGAGGAGATGGCCGCTTAGTCCAGGCAGCTGTGGGGGGGCCCTGAGATGTGGGTACCAGCGTGGTCCCCACGTTCGGAGTGCACAGGCCGCACTGGGCTCAGGCGCGTCTGGTGGGCAGCTTCTCTCTCAGCTGGCTTGTCAGTTACCAGGCGGAGGCTGCGAGCACCGGAAGAGTCCCAGCATCTGAGCCCAGGGAGGTCGCTGGGTGGGGGCGGCTCTCAGGTGCGAAGGGTATCCAGGAAAGAACTGGCAGCAGGGCCACCCTGTGCCCTCGAGGGATAACTGGGCTGTGCCTCACAGCCTCGTCTTCTCCCCCAGGTTTGTAAAAAGCCACACTTTTCCAAGATCCCTTGGGCCAGTTCTACCTGCCCGAGTATTTTTTGTTTGATCATTGCCTGCATTGGGAGGTCCATACACCCACCGGGTGATTTGCCTAAAGGCTGTGCTCTTCCAAGGCCTCTGGTCCCTGGCTCTGTCCTCTCCCCTCACTGTGTGACCTCTCATCCTCATGGCTGATGGAGCCTGAAAGACACCCCAGGGCAGAGAGCCCTTCTCCAGTCCTGTCCTCCCACGATGCTGCCCACTGTGCCCCCAAATTGTACAGTCAGCCGCCCTGTCCCCTTCCAGGTGTCAGCTTAGCACCCAGCCCCACCTTCCGCTGCGGCCCAGCTGCTTCCTCTTCACCCTGGTGCCCCCGTGCATCTGGAGGAAGGAAGATTTGCTTCCTGTGTCAGCACAAGATGATGCCAAGGTCCTGTGGTCTTCAGGGACACGGGACATTCCTAGTCCTCTAAGAGGGATGATATTCCTCTGCTGTGCCGCTGGCTCTGGGAGCCCTGGGCTCCAAGTTTGAATCTGTACTGGGCACGGCCTGCCTGACATGCCTGGCTTCCACCCAGCCTTGCCGAACCCTGGACTTTGGGGGTGTCCTACTCATCTTCTCACATCCTGGGGTACACAGACCTCTCTGTCTGCCCGGGCATTTTCCAGAAGTGTGCCTGCCTCTCCACTCCAGAACCCTGCACCTTCTGTCCTGTTTCCATGGGAGGACTGAGTGGGACCAGGGCTTGGCAAGGCCCCATTCTGCCACCGTTTCCAGTCCAGAATCCAGGCCTCTCCCTGGCAGCTTGATGCCCCCCCATTAACAAACAGTAGGGCTCCGGGCCCGAGAGAGGGGTTCAAAGGCCCCCAACATCAAGTGCAGAGTCTCCCTGCTGACACAGCACAGGGCCCCAGCCTGCAGGACTTCAGTCTAATGTCCCCCTATCTCGGTCACCTGCATGACAGCACAGGATGGGCTGCGGGACTTCACACACCAGAGAGCCAGCTGTGCACACTGAGGGAAAATCTTTCCATCCCAGACAGTAGGCAAGAGCCAGCAATAAATGATATTTCCTATGAAAGCAGAGTGATTTTTTTCCTTGTAAGTCTTTCCAGAGGGCCGGCGGATAACCACAGTGGGAAGGGTGGCGTGGGGTGTGGGAAAGACCCAAGGCCCCAGAGGTGTTCAACCCAATGCTAGCACAGCAGAGGGAGAGGAGACAGAACCCCACACTGGTGTCACCCGATGGCTGGTGTCCACTGCCCATTCAGGTGTGTCTGCATCACTACTGTCACCGGAGCAGCCCGCAGCAGCAGAGTGGTGCTGGCCTCTCGGGGCCCTGGGAACACAGTGGACTCCAGATTCTGTGCCAAGGAATCTCTCGGCCTCACAGGGCAGTTCAAGCGCTTCTGCCAACCTGGCAGCTGAGGGTCACGTGCCAGGGTGCCCGGTCTGGAGGTGAGACCTGGCTCTGACACTAGTGGATGTGTGACAGCGACCACTCCCCACGTCTCTGCGCCCTGATGCAAAATGACGGGGACAGTGGCGTCTACAGCTCAGCACGCTCTGAGAGGGGATGGGAGACAAGCGCAAAGCCCACAGCACACAGCCCACCTGGAACCAGTTCTCCACCACCAGGTCACAAAACCATGGACACCTGTCCTGGAAAAGGCGAAGCAGGTGTCTACAGGACAGACACTTGCAGAACGGAAGAGAGAGGCCTAGGAGCTGCGGTCTGAGCAGCCTCCCGTGTCCCCTGCAGGAGCCTGGCTGGGTCCTGCCCTCTAGGAGGAGGCCACACCATGCGGGCATGAGTGTCACCTCCCCTGCCTTCAAGGACCCTGAGAATCAGTCCCCATGGAGAGCAGGGCTAAGGGCAAGGTGTGTGGAAATCTTAGTCTCTCTCAGCACTGAGCCAGCTTCTGAAAGTTAGGGAGCAGAACTGTTTCCCGGCTGGGATTAGGAAAAGTACATTCCTCCTGTGCCTGCGCTGGTACCCTATTACTCTCCAGTTTGCTGCTCTACCCTGCACCCAGCCTCCAAGGACTACTGAGCTCCTGAGGGCTCAGACCACACCTGGGAGGCTGAGGCAGGTCGGCATCCCCGTGCCACCCGTGTCTTGCCTAGCTACAGTGCCAAGCCTCCCTCAAGTGCCCACATCGAGTCACTGGCCATGGTCCAGGCCTGGCTGAGGAAGGGTTCGATTCTGAGGAAACGCAGTTCAAGTCGGAGTACAGAGACGGGGGAAAGGGGGTCCTTCCATCCCGGGCTCCAGGGCGCTGCCAGGGATTTTCCTCTGCAAACATCTGATTCACGGCGAGCTAGGCTTTTCACCGAAGGGCAATACACCAGTGAATTTAAAAGCAGCGACGTTCTTTTCTTAAGCTCCAGCAACCAACAAACAGAACACTTGTCTTAGGGAGCTCTAGAGTGACCTCGGAATCCCAAGGGACCCCCTCTAAGGCTCCCTGGGGTTCCCGTATCCCGCGGTCAGATGGGCCCCTTGTCCTGCAGGCCAGAGGATGTGTGAGCCACGTGGTCTGGCCCGCACACGGCAGCATCTCCGCCCCAGAGGAAGTCACGCAGCTGGCTCAGGAGAGCCGAGTCCGACCTCGGCCGGACACTTGGCCTGACACCCCGGCCCTGCAAAGCAGTGGTCCACGCTGCAGGGGCAGCAGGGGGAGCCAGGCGCGGGAGCCCCGGACTCGCCGTGGGGCGTCCACAGCTCGCCCTGCGACCCCTCCGCAGCAATAAGCACGTCTGCGACCCTGCGGGAAGGGGTGTGAAGCCCACTCACGGCTTTGGAGATAGGCACACGCGTGCGGGCTGTGACTTAGTGCGTGACACGCGCTCCTCCCAGCGCGGCTTCCCAACGCACTCTGCAAGCCCGCCGGGGAAGGGGAGGTGGGGGAGGCCGAGGCCACGCCGGCCGCGCCCCACGCTGAGCCTTCCCAGGCCCGGCGTGCAGCTCCGCCGGGGAGCGCGGCTGCCCTCTGGCGGCCGGCCCTGGGGCTGCAGGCCCCGCCACCGCCGGGTGTGCAGCCTGTGAGGTGAGAACCCCTGGGGTTCACTAGCCAGCCTTCAGCCCCTTCCGAGGAGGGCGAAGCCGGGCTGCGCCGGGCCTGCTGGGGAACTGACTTTTCTTTTAAAGATGCATTAGCTCGCTCACTTTGCGGGGCACATTTAGTGCTCAGGGGACATCAACTTGAGGCCGGGGACACTAGAGGGGGAGGATGGGGCCACCCGAGGTCAACCACAGGCCGCACGCAGGGGGCCTCGAGCCCGCCCCAGTCTCTCCTCCTGCGGGGCTGGGACTCAGCTGCCCTGTCCTCGGCCACCAGCCGGACAGCCAGGAGGACCGGCGTGGGGCGCTGGCCCAGGCAGGTGCGGCCTCCGCCTGGTCCTGGAGTCTGGGGCACAGCAGGCTGCAGACCCTGTGGCCTTGGCCTGGGAGAGGGCGGGAGGCGACCCTCAGCCCTCGGGCCTAACAGGGCTGGTGCTGGCCGCATCCTTCGCCGCGGTCGCCTGTTCTGCACAATCACGGTGTGTACGCTCCCCTTGCACGCTGGCTCCTGAAGCCGGTTCCCGTTAGGTAACAGAGCGGAGGTCATTGTGTCACTGTCACGCAGGGGTGCGCCCAAGGCTGCACCCACCTGCCCCGGAGGCCGCAGCTCCATCCCTGCCAGTTCCAGTCCTGTGACCTGGGCCTGCGGGACACAGCCCCACCCACCCCGCCACCCCGCTTGCCTGCCCCCACCCCCGGGGCTGCACAGGTCAAGTCTAGGCCGCCCTAGTCTCTAATTAGCATTTCCAGCCGGTAGAGCCTTCTCCAACCTCTAGCCCACAGCTAAGTGGTTCTCAGAAATTATTTTCTACCTTTGCAAACATCAAAGGAAATTAGAGAAAATTATCCCATTCTTCTCCGCGCCTCTCGCCGGCCTCGCTGTGCCGTCTGGGGGCGCTGAGCCCTCAGAGACGCCTCAGGTCTCAGGATGCAGTGCAAGGCGCAGCCCCCTGCCCGCCAGTGCCCTGCGGCCGGGCCCTGCTGGGGGCGCCCTCTCCTTAGCGGCCTTCCCCGCCTTGCGGTGATGAAATCCTCTCTGTGACCCTCTCAGCACGGCTCAGTGAGCAGAACCAGAGGCTCCCAAGCTGGCAGCCTCTCCCTGGGGCCAGGTCCGTGGGGGAGACACATGCAAATCAAAGGCACATGTATATATTAGGTGCTGGAAGCAAATAGCCATGAGAAATCAAACCACCATGAGCAGATGGGGTACTGTGGTATTGCTTCTACTGTAAAAGGTGACTGGGGTACTTCTGATAAGGGGCTTTGCATGACCTGAGGAAACCATCTACAGGGAATGGGGTATTGCAAGCAGAAAGCAGCAAGTGCAAAGGCACTGTGGCCAGTGTCTCAGCAACTGAGAGTCAGTTGGGAGGCGGCAATGAGTGCGTGACAGAATCACCAGAGGACAGGAGATGCAGGAGTGGGACAGATGCCACCATTCAGCTGACACTAGGAGCTCATGAAGACACCAGCCAGCCAGCCCAGCGCTCCCTCTGTTTGTTCCCAGGTGTGTCACAGTGTCTGTGTCGGACAACTGAGTCCGGTCAGGTGAGCCTGCCTTTCCCTCCTGGCTGCTCTTGCCAAGATGTTCAGCAGGTGGTCAGTGCTTCACCGCTGGAACGGCCTGGCCTGCCCCTCCTAGCAAAGGTGCTGTGGGTCCCGCAGGAAGCCCCTACCCTGAGCTGGCCAGCAAGATGTGTGGGGTGGAGCCGCCCACCTAGATGTCTTCCTTGTGGCCCCAGCCCTGAGAAGCCTGCCCCTGGGCTCTTACCCTAGGGAGCTGAAGTCTCCGTCATCCTGAGCCCCACCCACTCCCTGTCCTCTCTCCTACCTCAGCAGATCATTGGCACGGTGGGGTAAGGGTGGGGGTCACTGTCCTCCAACACAGCTGGGGACAAGTCTCAGCCCCAGGCATTGTCTCCCAGGTGGCCACCTGGGCTGGGGTTGGCACTGCCCCCTCCAGATGCCCTCCTGCTCTCAGTGCTGGGGAAAGAGACCCCTCAGAGGTAAGATGGGAGGGAGTTGGGGAAGCAGGTGCTACACGCACCCTGGGAAACCACAGGGCCTCCCTCTGGGGGCTGGACAATCTCCCAGCTGTTCACCTGCTGCTCCAAAGTGGTGCCCCCTTGGGAAGAGGATGCTGCCTAGATAACAAGAGAGTGGCAGGGGACTGGCCAGGACAGCTGAGTGGCCGGCCCTCCTCCCTGGACAGCTGAGTGGCCGGCCCTCCTCCCTGGACAGCTGTGTGGCTGGCCCTCCTCCCTGGACAGCTGAGTGGCCGGCCCTCCTCCCTGGACAGCTGAGTGGCCAGCCCTCCTCCCTGGACAGCTGTGTGGCCAGCCCTCCTCCAAGAAGTTGGATGTGGGTGCCAGCTGCTGAGGACACTGGTGAGAGGAGGGTGTCCGGGCAGGGAGCAGTGGCTGCACTCAGCCCGACAGCATTGGGCATCTGCCTGCCATGGGGTCCAGGTTGCAAGTGACATCCCTGCCACCTCAGGGATGCCGTGTTACCCAGTCTGAAGTATTCTCCCTGAGCACTCTGGAAAGGTTGCCCCAGATGAAGAAAGATGCCATCGAGGGCCTTGTCCTCATGGTGATATCATGGTCGCTATGGTCACCACCATGGTCTCTGGCCATGCTCCACACCCAGTTTATCACACGCGTGAGCTCCTTTAATTCTCCCACCAGGATCTGGAGATGGCTGTCTGGGTGTTACTGACGGAAGAAAGAAGTTGGATGAGGTTGCCCAGAATGCTCCATCTCACAACCAAGCTGGCGAGCAGTACAGTTGTGCTAAGAGCCCGGGGAGATTCGCTTCCGTTACCAGGACCCCTCACTCCCTCCTGCCTTCCCCTGTCCTCTGTGAGTTCCACACGCCCTGCCTTTCCAGGGGCCTCTGTCCCCACAACCAACATGGCGCTGGGTTAGAGACCTTCTAGTGGGATGTCAGCGTGGAAAACCATCGGATCTCACCACGAAGGGAGAGCAAGCGGTTCCTTCCCGGGATCTTCCCCTAAGGTTCTAGCATCCCGCTCTTCGTCACCGCTCTGCAGTTCCAGACCTGTGGACTTGAGGCTGGCACAGAATCAGGTCCCTCAAGGCTGTTTGTGACCCCCGAGTGTCTACATATCCAGGGTGAGGCACGCTGCTGTAACTACAGGTCACCCTTCCTTCTGAGACTGAACCCCACTAACGCCATGGCCAGACTTCTCCGCAGCGCCCCAGTCTGTTCACTAGGCCTCTGGACAGGCCTTCGGCAGCCTGCCGGGCCATAGCCTGGGAGGGAGATGGCAGCCGGGAGCTGAGGGCGGGGTCTTCACACCTTCGGCGTGCCCGGCACGGTGCCCAGTCAGGATGGGCGTCAGCCGCCCTCTTCCGCCTGTCCTCCGAGGGGCAGACAGGGCCGTGGGGTCCAGGGAGTGACTCAAGCACGGAGAGCAGGCGGTGCCCGGGGCGTGTTGTCTGCAACCTTCTTGTGATTAGGCGTGAAACGAGCAGCACCCCCTGCAGGGGGGAGGAGCTGGAGCTCAGGCGGGTTCAGTTACACTGAGGAGCAGGAGCTGGCAGAGGAGTGCGGCGGTCTTCACACCCGCAGAAGGGACCCGTGGACCTAGGCTGTGCGTGGGGGGCGCCGGGCTGGGACTTGTGCGTTATTCACCTGCTGTCTGAGCTCACTGCGCTCGCTGCCGTCCTGGCAGGCGGGAAAAGCGCCGGCGCACAAACCCCTGGGGGAGAGCTGCCTCGCCAGGCCCAGGCCGCTGGGTGCCACTCTCTCCCAGGCTGCAGGAGTCGGAAGGGGTCGAAAGCAAAACATCAGGAGAGAGATCTGAGGGGAAAGGTGCCTGGCCTGGGAGAGCCCATTGCAGACGCAGCTCTCAGGCCTCAGTGGGTCCGGGTCTGTCAGTGGCAGAGAGCTACGTCCTCACCCGCAAATCTGAGCCTGCAGTGCGCCCAGTGCCCACCAGGGGGCGCAGCGCAGCGGGGCCAGCGGTCAGCCGGGGCAAGCAGGCAGCCCAGTCCGGCCTGCTTTGGACCGGACTCTCGCAGCTGCTCCTCTGTGTTGAGAAGAAGCCCTGGAGGGCTTAGCTTGCAGCTGCTATTTGTGTAAGAGGTTCTGAGTCCCTGCAGCAGCCTTGGAGCTAAGTGTCCTCCCCGTCCCAGGGAGGAACCCAGGCTACCGAGAGGTAACCAACAGCGATGAGGGGCCAACACTGGGAAGGAGGCACGGCCGTGAAGGCCACGTGCCTCTGGGCCTCTGCGCAGCCTGGGGCTGGGTGTGCTCCATGGCCCTCTCCAGGGCCGGGGAGCTGGGGCCTCAGCCTGTTCCTGCTGACTCACTCCGACCTCCATTCCCTGGCCAGAGAGCTGGGAGAGAATGCGTGGGCACGTACACGCACACGCATGCACACAGAAGAGGGCACACGTGCACACTGACTCTTACACAGACTCACGGAGACCTGCACAGATAGTCATGAAAAGACAGACACAGCCTCAGCCACGCAACACGCATGCGCGCGCGCGCACACACACACACACACACACACACACACAGAGGTGCACAGAAACATCCAGAGACAGACACACTCAGACACCCGCATATACACACAGACACACACATACACACACAGACAGCACAGATAAATATACACAGATGCCCAGACACACAAAGCTGTGCAATAGTGCCACACTTCCCTACATGCACAGGAACAGCTGTGCACAGATGTGAACTGGCACAGATGCACCTGCAGACACATGCAAAGACACGTGCAGAGACACTCGGTGATGGAGATACAATGCACACACCTAGAGACCGACACAGGTGCCCACGTAGCCAAGCATGCCTTCCTGCTACCCGATGCCCTTTCCATCTCAGCCTCGATGGCGTTTTCTCTGCCTGAGTTCAGTGAGGCAAGGGAAGGTGAGGTGCAGGCAGTGGCAGACAGCAGCATAAATAGTGGAGAGGGATGGCGGGTCGGGCCTCACGGCAGTGTCCCCATCTGAGTTCACGCCGCACTCTCACCCAGGGAGCTTCATCCTCCGCTGTCCAGGAGGGATTTACCGAAGCTCAATAAAATCTGCTGCTGAACATTGCTATAAAATATGGGTCCTTCTCCAGCCACTTCACCCAGAGAATCCTAAACCAGCCAATTCACCTTCCCATGACTTTGTTTAAAAAACAGGAACTGGACAAAAACCAGTGCTGTCTCTTCTGATGTGACCTCTGTGTCCTTTATGTGTGCTAACATTAGCCCACACTGGGGTGACCTGAGGGACCCAAGAGTTTGCATTTCTGTGGCATTTCAGGGGATGAGAATTCTGTAGCACTGACACAATTTTTTTCTTACTATCTTAGCAGGAGAAACTAAGATTCAGCAGCTGTCAGAAAAGCATGGGAGAAACTGGGGGCAAGTCACAGAAGGACAGTGTGGACAGAGTCCCACAGTAAGCACCACTGAGCTGCAGCCCCCTCTTACCCTGCCCATGGCAGGCATGACTAATCGATCACAGCCACCTTGCCTGTTGAGCCCATACTCAGCTTTGGAATCTTTCCCCCCTGTTTACTCTAGCCACCGGAAATGATTAGAGTCGGCAGGCAGAATGAAAGCCCTTGACAACACTTGATACAGTTTTGATTCCACTTTTGCAAGTGGCCTCCTTTTCTTCCATTACTCATTTTACGCATTCCTTGTTCTCTGACTTTGAGCATGGGGATCCACCTGGACCCAAGAAGACTGAGGTAAAGAATGTGGGGAGATGTCCCCTATAAGAGGTGACAGATTCCTGAACTTGGCGAGATGGCATTGACTCTCATTCATGAGCACACCATGGGGGGCCCAGTGGTGGTTCCAGGGCCTCTACCCTGAATGGCCATTCTGCTTGAGTGCTTTCCAACAATGCATTATTTCCCATTTGGGAAGCAGTTGTGTAGCATGATGACTGTGAGAACTTGCGCAAAGGGCCTGAGAGAAAGCGGAATGCAACAAGATGGGCCTGGACCGCCCTCCCTCCATGCATCAAGGTGCAGAACTTGGACCACTCAGCTTCCGCTTGCTAGGGAGGCCCAGGCCAGAAATGACAGGAGCAGTGATAGAAGGCGGGGAACAGAGCCAGGGACAGTCCCTGCCCAGAGCTGGAAAAATAGCAGGTGACCCAAGGGCCCTTCTTAAAGGGAGAGCCAGGAAGAGGGAAATGGGAGAGAGGGGAAGGGAGGGAAAGAGCAGCATGGCAGAGGAAAACCAACGATGTGCGCAGACGCAGAGCCAGCAGCACGTCTGGAAATTCCCAGCCGGTCGGCCAGGGCTCCGTGCGTGAACGTGAACAAAGCTCCAGCGTGAGGCCCGCGGTACAGAGGGGAGACAGTCCCTTTCAACTGCGTCCTCCTCCTGTGCCCACAGAGGGCGTTGAGACAGGAGAGGGACGCCCGGCAGGAACGCTGTCCTCTAGTGCTGGCCCGCATGTGGCAACGCCCTGCTCATTCAACAAGGCCGGAGCTGCTCCCCGGAAGGGAAGCTCGCACCCCCCTTCCGCCCAGTCCTGCTGCGCGCCTTAGGGGCGAAGGGTGTCAGTCATGCATGAGCGCACCCGGTTCTCTGCCTCCCCAAATCTGTCCTGGGCCCTGGCAGGGAAGCAGAGGGAGGGGCGCCGTCACCAGGAGCTCCCGGAAACTACATGCCTGTTAATTCCGTAGAGGTCTCCAGCCTCACCTGCTTTACCAAGTCAATAAATAAATAAAGCTGAGAAGGCGTCACGTGAAGGGGAGCAGGTCTCAGCGCACATCTGCCTGCCAAGGAAGGAGGGTTCTCCTACCTACGGAGAACCGTGACTCAAAGACTGAAACAGCGCCCTGAGGACCTGCCCGGGTCGCGGGGCGCCACCTCGCGTGCACCCCAACAGCCTAGGAAGACGAGGCCCGTAGCCAGGACCCCGCCCGGGCTCTGCAGGCGCCCTGGACCCTCGTTTCTTCCTCGCTGCCTTCCCCGCCTGTGTGACTGCATAAACACAGCTGGGAGACTCTGTGCCTTAGCAGAGATCACAAGAACATCTGCTGTTGGGGTTGGGGTGGGGTGCGGGCTCCCTGGGCAAGGCAGGGCCCTGGCCCGGATGCGGAGGGAGAAGGCGGCCAGGGCGAGGGCGGCCTCTGGTCGTGGGTGGGGAGGGAGGCGCGTTGGATCCTGAAGGAGAAGGCCCGGGACGCGCGCTGTTTCTAGTGTTCTCCGTAGTTTTTTCTCCTTTTAAAGACTTTTCCGTCTCACTCTGCTGTTCCAGCTTCAGGGCGCCTTGCCGGGGTGTTAATAATAAATAGTAATATACTGCGAGTTTCTAGCACTTTACTGAGCTCTCTTACCTATAGGGCGCCGCTCAATTCTCATTACTGCCAGTAGAGGGCGTCGCCGCAGGCAAAAGGACACGGGAGGTGGACAGGTAATGCCATCCCAAGGGGCCGAGTAGAATTCAAACCCGGGACACCTCAAGCCTGGCCCGGCTGCCTCCCCTGTAAGTCATGCTCTCCTTAGTGTGGGGGTCTGGGGGCGGTGATCTCTGGTCCGCAGATTCCCTCCCACTCCACCTGTCCACTAAGAGCCAGGAGGTGACCTGCGCCGCCGCAGAAAGGGTCCAGCGCCGCCTGGCGCTCTGTCTGTCCGCGCGGCAAAGACAGGCTGCGAAGCTGCCCTAGACGAGAGGCATCTGAAGAGGCCTGGCAACCAAGGCAGCTAAGTGGCCGGGTCAGCGACAGGAGCAAACATAGTAAAGGACGTTATTGGGGCAGCGGGAGGGATTTGCATACAGACTGCAAAGACCGGGGATCTGAGTGAAATTTCCTGAATTCCTTCACTGTGTGGGAGAGGGCGCCAGCCTCCTAGGGGACACAGGGGGAGCCTGAGAGAGCTCTTCATGTGCTGCTGTGGCTGCTTTGCTTAGGGTTTGGAAATTTCAAAGCTGAGTGCGGGCGGATGTTCTGGGCAGACTCAGCGCTGCAGTAACCGCTGTGGTGTGCTGAGATCTTTGAAAAGCAAATGAAGGTGCGGGGTCACATGGTCGTGCGGCTAAACCTCTGTCTCTCACTAGTGTCCTTGCTGTGCCCACAAGGACAGGCGTGCGTGCGGGTTCACACACACGTGTGCACCTGAGCACACGCAGGAGTACATGTACGTCTGCACATGCGTACCTGTGCTCACAGACACATTGCACATATTTGCTTGTGTGCGTACACACATGCATACACACGTGTCCCCCCAGTGCTAAAACTCACCAGGCAGCTCGTGCCTTGAAGGGACGCCTCAGATCACTAAAACTCACTCTACAGTGAATTAGTTGTTCCCAAATAACTTCTACCCATTGATTTGGGTTTTACTTTGTGCAGTTGTATAGAACAGCTCAGCTTTTTTTCTTTTTTTAATCATCAAATAGCACTTAAATATTTCCAAGCACCTCCCTTGCTGTGAGTTGGCATATTTTAAAGGTATAATGAACCTCTGAGTTTTCTAGGAGGCCCTTGTAAACAGATTCTCCAGAAGGGAAAGACCTGTCCAAATTCAAGGCTGTCCTTCCCACACTGGGCTGTCAGCTCTCTCAAAACAAGCAAACGTGCACTGTTACATTTCAGAGTCAAACTTTTGCTCCAAATAGTTTCCCTGCCTGTCCCTCCAGCACTGAATATTAAAGGGGAAAAAGACCCCATCTATCATGCCTGGCACCCCAGGTTTGTGCCCCAGAAGCAGTGCCAGAGAGGCCTGAGCTTCTCAGCTCAGGTTCAGACCACACCACGCTTCTGTAAGGGACTGAAAATATAAAATACATGAGAAGACGCAGTCAGATGCTGACAATTGGTTTGTAGGACCTGGGCCCAGGGGAATCCATGCAGAGCCTTGCATGGAAAGATGGGGCTGCTGTGAGAAACACACGGGCTTTGCAGTAGGGGCCAGGAGTGGTGTCCTCCCTGTGAGCATAAGGACAGCATTCGGGTCCACACTCACACAGGCATACTTAAGCACATACACGAGTACATGTCCATAAGCACACGTGTGCTTGTACACACATACATACGTGTACTTATACATAGGTGTCCCTACTTATACATAGGTAGGATTTGGTAGTCATGACGACTTGATCAAATCACCCAGCCTCCGCAGGCCTCGGGGTCTCCAGCTGTTAAGCTGAGATCGTGCCTACCAGCTGTCCTCTAGGGCTGTCAGGAGAAGTGGAAGGAACCAGAGTCCACGGTCGGCACTCAACCCGCAGCACTGTCACCCACAGGGCTGCTCTTCCACGAGGGCTGCCGCCGTGTGCTGAGCAAAGATCTGGTCTGCATCATGGTCTATGTACTATACCTAAGAATTATAGTCAGGACGCCAGTGAAATCATATCACAGCCAGTAATGAGAATTTTAAAGTGTGTTGGGAAAACAACCCATGGTACATTGGGATGCAGCCAAGACAAGCAGTCAACAAACTGCGGCCACCAGATGAGCTTCTGGGCTGTTTAACACACTTAATAAAACAGTGTAGCTGCCGAGATTGCTGTCCTAAACAGAAATCCCGAGGGTTTGTCCAGGGAAGACAAATGACTCTCTGGGTCTCACACAGCAGCTAACAGAGATGGATCCGGACATGGAGCCGTCTGGCCAGGCCCAGGAAGAGGGTTGGCGGAGGGTAAGGTATGCTCACCTGTGCTGGACATCTTAAGAGACCACAGACTCTGCGCACAGAGGGATCGCTACTGAAGACGGCACTGTGGGACATTCCAGCCCTGGGAGCACCTTCTCTTCTAGCAGTCGGTGGCTTTGGATCTGTACGAAATGGTGCACAGGAAACCGAACAGCACTAGCTGTGAACATGTGTGGGTTGTTCTTGGTTTTTTGTTACCAGGGATCGAACTCATGTCCTTGCGCTTACCAGGCAAGCGCTTGAGCCACTGAGCTAAATCGCCAGCAGAACATGTTTTGATCCCTGGGCAGAGCTCAGGGACCTTGGCAGACTTCCTGTGGGCGCCTGTCCTAGGGTGCAGAGAGCTCCAGGGCCTAGGGACTTGTATCCCCCAGGGGAGATCTTCATCGGTTAGTTTCAGGGTGACAGAGTCACAGGGAAACTGTGCTTGTCAGTCCCAATGGCAAGGTTTCTATAACCGCAAATAAGAACCAAGGGCTGACTCTGATTTACAGAGCGAACCCAGATTTACTGAAGCCAGAGGAACAACAGCAGCCCTGGGTCATCCAAATGACACGAAGGGACACTGTGCGGAGGCCGTGCCCCACCAATTGGTCAGCTCTGGATGTCCCTGCATCCCTCAAGGGAGGAGCTTCCCAAGTGCAAGAAGCGGGAAGTGTCCTCCAGGTGAGAAAGGACGGTGTCCCGGAGACCCACAAACGACGCGCTGTAGATACAGCGCGAAGACAAACTGAGCTTTAGGGTTGAGCTTTCTTCTTTCCACAGCGGCTCCTGCTTCGCTAGAATTCGAACTCTAGGAGGGGCAAGAGTGTGCTGGATCCAAAAGGGACACATCTGCGACCTTTGCCTCTTCCGTTTGCTCTAGGGCGCTTTTCAGTTCCTTTCCCCCAGTGCCCAGCCCTGCTGCCAGGTCCTGCTCTGAAGAAAACGCGCGGAGGCAGCACTATTTCTCCTGGCCATCAGAGGGCGCCAGTACCCCACGCAAGGACCCTCGCAGCTACCTGCTCCCCTTTACTGTGTATTTCTCTTCAGCGAGGTCAGGAGTATCAAGGTTGTAAAGTAACATATTTTCACTTGTTTTCCTCCTCCGTCTCAGACAGAGCATTTCCGAAGTCAATTATCTCCCCGAGACACTGTTCTCCCCAGCCTCCTCTCTGGGTCGCTTTCCAACCCGTCAGAGTCTGACATCAACATTCTGGAGCTTCAGGAGGCCGAAAGCAAACTCCTCCGCGTGGTGGGGTGTCCAAGCCCTGTGCTTGCATTTTCCTTTAGCGGGCAGCCTGCAGAGGAAAGGCCTCTGCTCTCCCGCCCCACGAAGCACCGCACACACAGGCACAGAGCGCGTGGGGTCCATCAGCTGGAAGGCGCCGTAGCAGCGTGGCTCTTGGGGTGCGTGAAGAGCCCCTCGGGAGAGACACCCACGAAGGGGTCAGCTGCGGTGGTGGGCGTGCACCCAGCCTGCCTCTTGCCAATATCGAGGCATCTCGTTTCAGGGAAGGCCTTGCCCATGTAAACAGAGGTGGGCAGTGGCCAGGACAGGGAGGGCACGGAAAGAAAGACACACAGGTCATTCTGGTCCAGACGAAAACGGGGCACAGAGAGCGGTTCCCTCCACCTGGACCTGGAGCCTGGCCAGCGTTGTCCTGGTGAGCCTGGCAGAAAGGCCACATCTCCTTCTGGGGTCTGTGTCACCAGCTCAGGAAGGATGGAGCAGCAGACCAGAAGAAACGTGACAGGAACCCCCAGAAGATTGGGCCGCAGAAGGGGTGCCAGCTCTTAGGGCTCATGTGTGCCCCTGGAGCCCTCCAGGGCTGGAAAGTCACCTGGGGCACAGCTAGGCAGCCTCAGGGTTTGCCACAGAGGGGCTTCTGCCTATCTGTCACTGTCTCCACCACCTCGCCCAGCCTGGCTGCTCAGGAACCTCACTGCGTGGCCCCTGGGGGTGCTGGGCCTGGCCTGCTGAGCCTGAGTGGGGACACTGTGCAGCTGTGGCTGCCACGCTCAGCCTGCTCCTGTCCCTTTGCCCAGGGCCAGTCATCCAGGACGCTTGCTGTGGGGTCTGGTATACTCTGGAGACAACTGGCTTAGAGAAAGAGAAAGGGGTGGGGGAAGTGGGGACCAGGCCACTCCCCTGAGATTGAACCTGGAGGGGACTCTGTGTTCCCGAGCTGAAACCTGCTGTTGTCAGAGGCACCAAATTCTGGAGACCCCAAACCTTGATGTGACCTTCAGAGGACCTCAGCCCTCGGGCCGGGAGGCAGCAGTGTCTCCACTGCCACTTTGCTATCACCTCATCTCTTTGGTTAGCGACCATGATCAGCACTCAGTAGATCTTCCTGACCTGCAGACGTGCCCAAGGCCTCAGCTTCTCACGGGGCTCCCCCCAGGCGTCTGCCGCCTCTGGGGACTTGCAGAGGTGCCCAGTGCAGCGTGGGCCCTGGTAGAGGGCAGGGCGAGGGACAGGGCTGGGTCTCAGCACACCCAGCATCGACATCCATTCCACCGCGCCTCAGTAGGCTGAGAACTAGTGAGGCCAGTGCGAGCACAAATCTGGAGGAGCCCCCTGCAGCCGCGGGTAATTCAGATGGCAGGAGACACGTGCTGCAGCCCCGCAAATAGTGCTCTGAGGGGCTGGGGAGGGAGGGGGAGCCAGAGGCAGTGCAGGGAGCTGAGGAGCCCACGGAGCCTCTGCGCTAAGTGGGTGGAAGCGGCCTCCTCTCTGGCCAGAGTTGCTGAGTGCAGGGCTGACGCGGAAAGCAGGAGGCCAGGAGCCACCTAGAAAATTCTTGAGCTGGGCCACTATGGAGGACTTGGGCTCTTTTGCTGAGAGGCAGGATGGGGAGGAAGGCTCAGCAAAGCAGGTGGGCAGGGCGGGGCAGAGGAGGGAGCCTGGTGCAAGAGAGGACGGGAGGCCGGGATGGGCAGCCAGAGGGGCTGGGCTGCGGTCCTGCTGCATGGGCCTCTAGGCCCTGTGCTGCCAGCTTTGATGGAGGAGGCAGGGGAGCCACCCAGCACCCCGAAGCCTGCTTGGGGCTGTGGCCCTGCTCTGCCACCCATGAGAAGGACCACAGCGCTGCCCACTGTGCAGAGGGGCAGGTGGGCAGGACGGGGGAGCTGGGCTGGCTGTCCCCTTCAGTGCCTGCCACCCTCTCTTCTCCTGCCGGCACCTCTCTGGTCCTCTGTCCCTGTCCAGCCCTGCCTGGACCCTGCAGTCCAGGTAGACAGGGGCCAGCTGACGAGGAGTGTCCAGACCTGACAGCCCCGGGTCCCTGAGCAACCTTCCTGCAGCACTTAGGAGCGTGCACGCAGGCGCAGCCACAGAACACAAACACGCGGACATTTGTTGTTGAGGAAAAAAAGAGAGAGAAAGAAGGAAAACAAGATTTTGACAGCAAGATTTTTTTCAGTATTTTTCTCCATTTGGTTTATTCTGTTTAAAACCCACAGCTCCTGTTTTTACGCCAAAGGACAAGCCTGCCACAGAGGTCAGGAATGCGGTGAAGGACAGTTTGGGGCCCTTCTGCTCTCCTGGAGGCCGCCCAATGTGATAGCTTAATAGGAAACTCATTTTAATAGCCTACAAATGAGAAGTCAGAGACAATTAAAATTCATTTCCAATTAATTGTTTTTTCTCTTCTCTCATTACGAAGCGTTGCCAGTCAGATAATCACAAAGCCCTAAAAACAAAGGTGGGCCGAGCTCCAACCCCAGGGCGGGGGAGGAGGGGGGCGGTTTCAGTGTCCTTGGTGCAAACTCCTCTCCCTCCAGCAGGCACTTGGCACCCGCCTGTGGGCAGGACACCACGGAGGTCTCCAGGAGCAGGGGCCTCTCCGAGCCGCAAGCCGGGCCAGTCCCTCACCCCACTGCGGAGAACTTTGCATCCTCTTCAGTTTCCATGGTTCATTGACTCTCCCGAGAAACTGATCCAGCACCCGCACTTTTTTCTTTTCTTTTCCATCTCTCCTCTCTCCTCCCTCCCTTCCTTCTCTCCCTGCCCTTCCTGCCACCTGTGCCGTGCCGGGATTGAGCCCAGGCCTTGGCACCTGTTAAGCAAGCTATGCCCAGCTTAGCCACATCGCTTGTATCATTCAGCCTTCTCTATTGACTTCTAGGTCACAGCCAGAACTCCGGGGGACAAAAGCAGCCCGAGATGACAGAGCTTCCGGAGCCCGGAGCCAGCAGGCTGAGGTCCTTGTTCACACCTGCTGTGGAGGGGCTGTGGGACCCTGGACCTCACCCCGCATCTGTGTACAGGGAGCTGCCCTGAGCGTCTCCAGGCCTTCCAGGGCTGCTAACACTGCCCCAAGAGAAGCAGCTCCATGGACCACTCCATAGGTGCCAAGTGTGACCTCACTTAATGCTCAGAAACAACGCTGTCACTGGACACCTCATGACGGCCATTCTTGGGTGCCACAAAGGGCGATGAGCGAACCCAAGCACACAGAGAGCCTTTAAGCCTGGCTGATTCCAGAGCCTGACCTGGTAACCTCTACTTCCTCTGTGGCTGTGATCTCTGACCCATCTTTTAAGATGATAGAGTTTCTTGCAAAATTTTTGGCCTTGCTGTTTTCTCCTTCTCTCTTTTTTGATAGGGAGAATATTCTTGTGGGACCTTTAACCTCCCCCAGTCTCAGTGACTATGGTGGGTGGCTCTGAATGGCCCAGCAAGAGGGACAGTCACCTGAAGGCCCAGAGAAAGCAGATCGGGCCAGCAGTGTCCCACCATCAGCTGTCTCCAGGGCAGCCAGCCTTCCTGGGGGTCAGAGTTCTCACTAAAATGTTACTTTGTTATGATTGTTGTTGCCTGAGATGCCTCATAATCACTGGGATAGATTTCTGAGGAAGCCAAATAATGGGATGCATTTCCACCCTGGCTTTATAATTAATGTTTGCATCATTTATCTTTTGTGGAAAGATTATTCTGACTAACGAGGTTCTGGGCCACTAATTCATTACACTGCCTTGTCACTTCCTGCCCCTTCTTATTACCCAGAAATAGACTCATTAGTCAGAGTTCAATGACAGGGAGAAATTGTGTTCATTAATTTAATTCCCTCACTCACTTCTGGGCCCCATGTTTGTCCAAAATCAGGGATTAGAAGGGGGAAAATTAGTCCTCTTCAGTCTTGGTTTCAGCCTCACTTTACCTTCTGCCTCACCCTTGCCCAACACAGAAGGGTCAGTAGGATGTGTGGCAGAGGCCAGGGCACGGTCCTGGTCCTGTCTCAGCTCCTAACGTGTAATGTTTATCTGCAACTCTCAAGTGATGGTAAGCTATGGTTTGAATGTGTCCCCCACAATTCTCATCAATAGTGTTAAGAGACAGAGTCCTTGAAAATTAATCAGACCATGATGCGGTGGTCAGTGAGAATGGGCTGATGTGGTTCCTGCTGGATTGGTGGAAACGGTTTTTTTAAAAGTAAGGACAGCTGAGTCTGTGGCCTTGCCTCCGAGCCTGCCCTTGTGTCTAGGCAATGCTTTCTGTGGCGGGCTGATTTAACAGGAAGCAATCCCTCACCAGATGCTAATCTTGGACTTCCTGATCTCCAGAACTGTAACAAATGCATTTCTATCTAAAAACACCTATGTTCTTCAATGGGAGCATAAAACAAGGACATAGTCCTAGTTGGGACTTTTCCTCAGGGGGGCGGAGCATTGCTGACAGAGACGGTGCTTGTGTGTGCTATGTGTGCGTTGTTAGGAGAGTACTTCATCTGGGAAAACAAGACACAAGCCCATCCACGTGGTCTCCAACATCCCAGGCTCCAGGGGTAACACGCTGAGAGCCAGTCCTGCCTCTTCTCTGTGGGTTCCTGGGCCTTGCACAAGTTACTAAGCCCCAGGGTGACCGTCCTCAGTCTCAGTGAGGGTCTGAGGCTCCGCCCCAAGGCTCTAGCATCTGTCCACTCTGCATACAGAAGCCAAGGGCTTGTCATCAGTGACAGCACAGTGGGAAGGTCTCCAGGGCTTCTTGGCTTGCACCAGCCTCTACCTGGATCTCACGGGCTCCCGGCCCCAGAAGACATCAGAGCCAAGATCGTTCACCACTTCCCACAGCACGCTCCGGGCAGAGGCGGCCAGAATCTCCCCCGTGCCCCAGGTGTTTGCAGAACAGTTTATGCTGGTGACCAATTAATGAGCTTCTCTTCTGTGAGGTAAGCATTCCGAGCACTCACTTGGAGCCTGGTTACAGGCTTGTAAGTGAAGGTACACTCTGGAAATGTAGGTGCAGAGGTAGGGCTGGGCAGGTTGGGAACTTTTCAGGGGCAGAGAGAGGAAGCATCAGAACGTGGCAGGTAGGGGACACACAGTCCTCACTCAACTCCCTGATCCCTCGGGGGAGGAACTCAGCAGTCCTAGGAGTGAGGCCTAAGAACTTACTGTGCTCTGTCTTCACTTATCAAGAGAGGACAAGACCAGGCAGACTGAATATGATGATCTTGGTGAGTATTTATCACAAGACTTAGAGAGCGCTACACAGAACCCTGCAACAGTTATCACTTATTTTGTGGTTGTTGAGAGACATAGCAAGAATTAGATTACTGTTGGTAGGTAGTGTGTGTCTTAAAATATCTACTGATCATTATCTCAATTTTCTAAACAAAATTAAGTGAGAAACACTTCATACGCATTGTACAAATGAGGAAATTGAGAGTAAACTTGCCAAAGGTCAAGAAAAATGAGGAAACAGAGGTGATTTTCAAGCCTGGCTTCCCTCCAGGGCAGGTGAGAGCCCCTCACGCTGGGGCTGACTCTCAACAATCTCTTCAGGAGACCTCATTAGCTTCCTAGGACTGCCATAGGAAATGCCAGGACTCACAACAGAAATTGACTTCTCACAGTCCTGGAGCTGGAGATCCAAGTGAACATGTAGGCAGGGCTGGTTTTTCTTGAGGCCTCTGCCCTGGGTCAGCTGCCTTCTCCCTAGGACCCTGTCAGGCTTTCCACCCTTCGTGTTCCTGTACCACTTACAAGGGCACAAGCTGTGACTTCTGTTCCATGACCACCAATTCCAGTCACCCTCTGAAGCGCTTGGGGTTTGGACAGCCGGGTGCAAAGTTAGGAAGGACTGAATGGTGTCTGGGCAGTGGGATGGACCTCTTTCCCTCCGCTTGCCAGGGACTGTCCGCCTGGTTTTCCATGTGACCTCAGCCACTGTGGACCAGAACGTGTCTCACCTTGTTGTTCAAAAGGCCCTTCCCTTGGAGCTGTGGGGCAAAGGTCAGGGTTAAGAAGACCCGCTCCTTCAGGGGTAAAGGAAAAGCAAGGGAAGGGAACAGGCCAGTCCAGGAGCCCCTGAGGCACCCAGGAGCTTACGGGGCTCTGTCCCTGGTGCTGAACAGAGGACTAAAGGGAAGTCAAGGTCAGCCTTGCTCAGGCTGGGCTGAGTGGCACTGGTTCCTTTCTTAATGTGTATTTCTCTTATTTCTTTATGTCATCAAAGGAAGGAAACATATAGAAGAGGGCAGCTTTAAACACTGTTGGAAGAAATACTGTTGAAATCTAACACTGATGATATAGGCAGTGGATGTCTTACCAACTGCATTCTCTAAATTTTTGATGTTGGGATAATGAGCTACCCCTCAAATCTATTTGGTTTATTTCCCTAAAATGATCAAATTGATGTACAGGAAGAAGAAACTGCATAGCAAGTGTATCCATTTGGTACCTGGCACTTGGGGGTAGACAGCTAGAGAGAGAGAGAATTTAATTTCCTTGAGGCCCACGTGCTTCTGAGTGAGTGGCAGGCTAATTTTGCTCTCCACTAGGTTTGGTATTGAAAGGAAGTGAGGATTTAGAAAGCTGCCAAGAACTGCTCCTTACTTTAGCAAAAATTCTAGGCTTCATCAGAAGAATCAGGGGCTAGATTTAGGGATTTGGAGGCCTAGGGTAGCGGGAATTTTCCAGGTGATGATACATACCATTAGAGCATCTTTTTAATGGCATTGTTCTATTACTGGGCCTCTGGCTTGGCTTCTGAAGTATTACACTTGGTATGCCTTTGGCATCATGTAAGAAACTCAGAGAATTAAATTGCCTGAGGGGAACAGGCAATTAATGGCAGATAAAGGCCTCAAGCTTGGTTTTTCTAAACCTGGGTCCAGTTATTTTTATTCACATGTACTAGCTCCTCCAAAGCCTTCTACGGAGTATGTAAGAGTTCAGTTGATTTGCACCACCAGAAAAGAGCAAGATAAGAGTGGCTGACATTTTCCTTCCCTTTTGCCCTTTGCTCTTCTGTGTAGGCCCTGGGTAATGTCTAAGCTGTGGAAAGCATGGAGGTTACAGTCACATAGCCATCAGTTCAAATTCAAGCTTCAAGGGCAGATGACATTGGGCCAGTTTAAGCCTCAATCTTCTAGTATGGGAAATGGGAACAAAACTGGTGCCACAGATTGTTCAGAAAACAAAAATGAGTGCATGTACACATGTGTGTGGTGTCTCGTAAGGCATCTGAAAGCCAGTCTTGGCAACTTTGGAGAAATGGAGTGGACACCTCTCCTCTGAAGAGCGGGAATTCACCAAGCCTAAAGCAGGCAAATTTCCTGGGGCTGGCGGAGGCTCAGCTGCTGTGGAAGATGGGATGTTTCTTTGCCTTTCCTCCTCTGCTAGAAGCCACTGGACACAGCAGAGTTTGGACTGCTGATTCCTGTAACTCAGAGATGGCAGAGTGCAGGAAGCCTGGACTCCATCTGAGGGTCTGGCCTTGCTCCAGGGGGACAGGCAGCAACAGATGGAGGGGTCACACAAGGCTGCAGGGCCCGAGTTGACACAGAATGGACTAGGGAAATCAACCCTGGAGCAGAAGGAGTTCAGCGCCCTGGGGGCACTGGGGGAGGGAGGGGCCGGCGGGTGGATTCTGAGGATGTCAGAAGCCTGTGTGCAGGGCCTGAGAAGATAAACAGCCATGCCAGCGGGGTCGGGCGAGTGATGGAGCAGAGAAGGCAACACGGGTCCCCCAGAGCTGGTGCTGAGAGGCCTGATTTAAGAAGCTGTCTGCTCTCAGTCACCTTTCAAAGACAAAATCCCAGCTCCAGGACTATGCACCTAACCATAAGTGTCCGTGGGAGTGTTTGTGCAAGTGCCCTGGTGCTGCTGTCCACGGCGCTCGGCGGGGAGGGACAGAGCTGCTATCAGGGAGGTTCTGATTTCTCACTGTCACAAGAGTCACCGTGGACTCCAGCTATTCAGATCCACCCCGTGTACTTGCATGCTCTGTGGAAACTTCCTTGTAAAATTGTCATATACTCTATTACCTCCTTATTAATAGGAAACTCTAGACATCGACCTCATCCATCATAATCAGCCGAGGCTCTTTAGGCTCCTTGCCTGTTCTGGGAGCTGAGGAAGCAGAGAAGGGAAGACAGGGTGGTGCTGCCCCATTCCCAGCCAAAAAGAGGGAGAAGTCATGCTGTAGCTCTCATTCTGTGAATGTTCCCACTGAGCGGATGATGCAATCCAACTTGATTGTGACACAGAGGCTGCAGACTCCCCTGTGGCCACAGTCCCCTGCTTTAATTGGCCCCTCAGGTCTGATTGTGCCAGTGCTTCCCGGGTGCAGGATTTCTTCACTTGCAGAGCGGGGAGCGGTGCCCTGGCACCCCAGCTCGGGCCATGCTCCAGCGAGACGGCAGCTTCCATTCCTCATGATGCAGGACAATGCCGACTCCCACCCTAGGGTGTCTCCAGCCAGGAGAGCATAGTGGGGTCACAGTGTCTCCGGAGGGAGTATAATAAGAGACCACAGAACTGGGACTTGGCACCAGGAAAAGAGGCTTTGGGTAACTTTCTATGTGCAGTGACAGTCTTCCCCAGTTAGGGGGAAGACTTACGTTTTGAATGTTTTCCTTTTCATTTTTCTTTTGATAGTGGGGAAAAAACTTGAAGATGAGTTAAAGATTATGTGTATTCAGCTCTGTATTTGCGTGTGGGGGGTTATACACATATAACTGAGCTTTCCCACTGAGCTACACCCCCAATCCTTTTTACTTTTTATTTTGAAACAGGGTCTCACTAAATCACTTGTTGCCCAGGTGGGGCTCAAACTTATGATCCTCCTGCTTCAGCCTCCCAAAGTGCTGGGATTTCAAGCCTTGCCATCATGCCTGGCTAACTTTTACCAATGGGACTAGACAACTTTACTAACAAATTCTCGTATTTTTGCCTTTCCTAAACTTTCTCAGATCAACAGATTCACCTCTTTCCTGTGCATGAGACTGCTTCCTCCGAGATTTTTGATGTATATCGAAGTTATTTTTTTTTAAGTTTTTCCCTTTTTCACTGAGCCATGCTCCTCTCAATTCTGTTTATATTCCTAAGTGCACAGGATGGGACTGCATATTTTAGATATGTGTGTCAAATTGGGTTTTACATTCTCAGTCTAGACTGTTGAACAGGATATTTCACATTTCTCTCTCTCTCTCTCTCTCTCTCTCTCTCTCTCTCTCTCTCTCTCTCTCTCGAAAAGAAGCAAACACATGAGGATGAGGGAGGAGGGACGGAGCCATCTGTGGATTGCTGGTAACTTACAGGAGGAAAACAAAAGCATGCTCGCCAGGAAGCCTGAGGGGGAAGCAGAGGACGGCGGCGGAGCAGAGTGGGCAGCCCAGAGAGAGCTACACAGACACTAATTAAAGGGGCTTGACACTGAGGAAGGAAGCTGACGGACCAGGCCTCAGTTTTGTCCAGAAAGGTGCGGCTATCACAGTCCCCTCCGGGCTGGAAAGTCAGTCTCCTCGCTGTTGCGTTTCCTCCCCAGAATACTCCAATTCCGTCTCCCAGGACACCGACAGCCCTCCCCTGCCCTTCCAGTATGGAGACGCGAGCCCAGAGCACTTCCGACCTGACGCTTGGGCGGGAACGCTTCCCTGGCCGGGGCAGGGCCGCGGTGGCACATAACCAGCTGGCTTTCAAAAAGCAGGGCCACCGTGTCTGAGGCCACCAACAGGACCTGGACCTCCAGCCCCAGGGAAAAGAGCCTGGAGTCTGGGTGGAAAAGGAGAAATTGAGCGGCCACCTACCTGTGCCAACCGACCCTCGACTTCCACCTCTTCCCACCTTCCCTGCTCCTTTTTCCACTTTAAACACATCCAGCTTTGCCTTGGGGATGAGTAGAATGAAATGTCACTTACCTATAAAGAGAGAGACAGAGGAAAAAGCCATGCATCGCATTACACACAAGTCCTTTGAAATCAAGGCTAGCTTCCGACTTTGAAACTGTAACAATGAGTGAATATTATTTTTTTCATCCCACCTTTCTATATTTAATGAAACTCAGGGTTTTGCAAGAAACTCGTCCCCAGGGCTCAGCCTTCCTTCATCATTTTCCTTTTGTTTCCCGGCTGCTCTCTGTCCCTCCTCACCACCCCCGCCCTATACCTCTTGCCCCCTCTCTTTACCAAGGAAAGGTCAGGCAGAGAGGAGGGGAAGACCGAAGGCTGCAGAGGTCAAGCTGGCCCTTGATGGATGTGGGCACTGGAGGTGGCAGTGACCTAGGGTCATCACTGTCCAGTTAGTGAGGACGAAGGGAGGTCAGCTTCCCACAGGCAGGGTGACTTTTTTCTGTCCTGCCACTCTGGGAGGGTTTCAAATGGTGCTGGCTCTAGTCTTTCTTCTCTCTCGCCCTGCCCTCCCCGCCTGGGTCCTCAGGGTTCCTGCTGGAGTGAGCTCACCCAGGGTCTGGAGCCCCTCTGCTGGGCAGCAGCCGTAGTGCTCAGCCCTCAGAGCCAGCGGTACCCTGCAGGCTCATCACTGCAGGCCCAGTCAGCATGGGTTACCTTGTCCCTCCCTGCCCCTGCCGCAAAGCAGGGACCCCAAGAATAGTCCTCCACTCTGCCCTATGCTAAGGACCAAGTCTTCTGATGTGCTCTGTCCTGGATCCTGGCTTCCAGGGGCCCGCTGGTGTCTTTTCTTTACTATGCCACAATCACTCAGTGCCTGTAAGCATCTTCTTAGAGACTGTAGTTTTACACACTCCGCCCCCACCCCAAGCTTCTCTGCAACTCTGTCCGGAGGGTACCCTGGGCTGCGTACTCCACAGAAAAGTTACCAATTGTCCCCTCATCGAGCCAGCCAGGTCTACACTCTCAATAGTTTTCCACTCAGTGCTCTGCCAAACACACAGTCTTGGCCAAATGCGTTTGGGAAATACCAGACCCCCTTCTCCTCGGGCTGGTTCACAGCCACCTCAGTGAAGTAACCACTTGGAGACCGCAGTGAAGACCCACCCTTATGCTCTTCCTCAGAGGTTTGAATCAAAACCTTACACATCTTACACATCAATATTTGACTGCTTTTGTGGTTCCCGGGTGGGTCCTGAAATGGATGCCCAGCCCACTGCTCCCTGCAGGAAGTGTGGGACAGGAACCACACAGGCCAGAGTCTGCTGGCTTCTGTCACCCATGGTGAGATCCCCAGCGTGCTCCCTGAGGCTCCCCTTGGGAGGCGGGGAGGGTTGCACACACCCAGTGCAGCCCACTGAGACGCTGCGAGGCCGGGGTGACTCACTACCTGTGCATAGTAAACCGCAGAGGACAAAGAACATGAAGAGCCTTGCATGACCGGCTGCCGTCCCTGGGGCCACGCTCAGGGACAAAGAGAATGCAGCCTCTGGTTCCCCAGGGATTGGTGAAGAATGTGCGATTTTGTTCCCTCAGCCAAGCAAATTCAGGAGCCCACACGTCCTTTCTTCTTCCCCCTTGGGGACCCGGGAGAGGACGCTGATCTCATAGGTCACTGTCCACTTTTATTTTATTTATTTTATTTTTTATTTATTTATTTATTTATTTATTTTTATTTAAAAGAGAATAAAACAAAAGGGGGCAGTACAGAGCAGATCAGAACAGGACAACATAGGCAACACAGTACTTTACATTAAGTCAACTGTCCACTTTTAATTCCCTGTCTATCAGTGTCCCTCATCTCACAGGAATGATCTCTGCCTTTGCAGCCTCTGCATCTTTGAACGCTTGTAGTCCTGCTCCTCCTGGGCTGCAGCTGGGCAGTTTCTCAGCAGATCAAGAACCTCTCAGTAGGAACAGGAAAGAAAGAGGTTCTGCTATCTCCAAGGGAGCCAGATCTTTTACACACAGGCTGGGGCCGAGAGATGGAAGGACAGCAGACGGAGGGGAGGGGAGAAAGATGTAAAAAGGAATTAAGATGCGTTATGTACCGGCACCAACTCTACACAGAGTATAAACATTAGGGTACTGAGATCATACACTAATAAAACACGGTAAAAATGAGAGAGAAAGAACAGAGACAGAGAGAGAGACAAAGAGATGAGAGGTCTCAGTGGGTCAGAACTAGGGCACAATGTTATGTCTGACAATGTGCTATCATGATGACTCTTCAATCAGAGACTGTGTCCGCCACCAGGCTGGCATTAACATAACGGCACAGGTGGATCAGTTGTTAAAGAGGCCCCAGTGGCCAGGCTGAGGAGGCTGTATTTGGGGAGCAGAGTTCTGTGGGTACTCTGTATTTTCCACTTAGATTTCCTGGAACAAAAAATTGCTCTAACAATAAAGTTTATTAATCAAAAATCTCCACTTCATAATCTTTCACTCATTTAAGAAAAGAATCACGACGCATGTGCATGTCCCAGCATGATTTTGTAGAGTCAAGATTCTGGCTGATGACTGTGTTTTCTACATAGTGGAAAGAAGGATGGAAAGAAACTAAAATGCCTATGCTGGGTGAGCTTGGAAATCTCTCAGGAGAGCATAAAGTGTCTGTAAGAAGTTGCAGAATGACCCAGAGACCCATCAGTGTGGCCCCAATTTCACTTCACGCCCTGCCCCCTTAGGTCTAGGAATCCTGTCTACTGTGTGAACCCAGCATGGTGCTCTGGCTTCTGAGAGCTGGGGACCTTTAAGGTGGAGTGTGTGGCAGTGCGTAGGTGTGCTGTGGGGGAGGTCATGGGGCTGGGGCTCCCAGGTACTCTCTGCCTCCTGGATCCAGCAGTGAGCACCGGGTACCCCATGAACCCCCCATAGAGCGCTGCACTCCCCCATAGAGTGCTGCACTCCCCCATAGAGCACTGCACTCCCAGATGCCACACTGATAAGGCCACTTGATCCCATGTCGTCCTGCACAGGAGCCTGCACAAACCTCTCCACTCTTCACCAATAGTCAGTTTTGAGGATTTCGAGGTAGCAACATGAAGCTGACCCACACGGTGCCCAGCAGCGAAGCCTGTGGCTTACCTTGGCCCTCAGCCCTGCTTCCACTTGGCCATCAGTGAGAGGCCGCTGTCTCTGCACTGTTACTACATTTCTACTTTGCAGCCTCAACACCTAGCTCAAGTTTGCAGCAAAATGAGTTATGAGACGGCTTTGGGTTTTCAGACCTTTGCGAATCTGGAATTACAGATAAGGAATTACGGATCTATATGTACTGTGATACACTGTGATAGTGCAGAGATACGATCCTGCCTCCCTAGATTTCAGGGGAGAAAGTAGATGAGGGGACTGTGAGTCTTAGCATGGCATCACTTTGAGGAGACACGCAGACACAAGGCCATGAGGTGACAGCAGTTCCCATTTGGGTGCTAAGGACCACAGAAAGGGGAAACTCCCCAGCTCGGCTCGGACCCTGGGGGAAGCTTTGGTGAGGAGGCAGGCTGGGGAACGGCGCCCTGTGAAGGTGCCGTAAATCCTGCGGGCCTCTGTCACCATCCCTCCCTCCAAGCAAGAGGCAGCGCAGGCACTGTATGCCCCTCCCTGCAAGGCACAGCCCTTCTGCAGTGCTGATCTCCACCAACACGGCTCAGGAAGGACACAGAACCTCCGAGGACTCAGCTATGCAGACGGAGCTGCCCCTACCTGGCCTTCCTGCTCCACTCCGGACCGTGAGCCTGACCCGTTGCAGTGACTTTTTTGCCCACTCTTTATAGGTTCATCAAAAAGCGGCTATAGTCCAACCGTTCAAACCAGTCTCCACTGAAGTGCTGCTCCTTCTCCATATGGCCGTCCTTGGCCGAAACCGAGTATGGAGGACAAGTGAGGTACGCCCTCTGCCCCCTAGCCAGCTAGGGATGCTCCTCAGCCTCTGGGAGCCACCAAACGACACCGGCAGCCATGGTGGTTCATGGTGGTCCAAGCACAAAGGACTCAGGCAAGTTAGATGTGAACAGACTCCAAGCGGAGCTCGAGGGCTTTCCGAGAACATAGGGCAGGTTGCTGGGGAAATGTTCAAACTGAGAGTAACACGCTTACTCCAGACTTGGGCTTAGAGCAGCTCTACTCAAACAAGGATCGTGAGGCTTTGGGGACTTAAAGAACAGAAGGACAGGATGAACTGAAATGTGCGCAGGACTCAGGACCAGGACCAGGACCAGGCAGTGTCCCCTGCTCCTCACCGCCGTCCTCATGCCCCTTCTGCTGCCCAGCGTGCTAGCAGGAAGCCCCTCCAGGAAGAGCTGCGGCCCCAGATCTATGCTGCTGCAGCTGGCGGCAGCACCACGGTGTCACAGTTGCGGGTGGCTGAGTCTCCACCTCCTTCCAGTAACTCCCAGGCCCAGTGCTCACTCCCACGTCCACCCTGCTGTTAGGAGGATGGCTCCACATTATCTGTGTTCACGGGCTTGATTTCAGTCTACCACAGCCCACGAAGGATTCCTGGAGAAAACAGAACATGGCAACGGGTCTGTGTATATTTGGGTAGAAAACTAAAATTGGACCATCTCAGGATACTGTATTTTTAGGCAAGTGTTTTAAAACAGTGGAGTGGATCTGAACTGTTCTCCAGCCTGGCCATAAATAGAATCGTGACAATGGAGGGGTGAAGCCTATCCCCTGTGTAAAATCCTGCCAGCGTTAGAGACTCCTGATCACCATACCACATCTCTGATCCCCAGGGAGAGGCCTGGGGGTAACACCTTGTCGGTGGGAAAACTGAGGTGCCAGGAAAGGCAGGCTAGAGTCTGGGATGCCAAAAAGGCAAAGGAGAAGAGGGGAAGAGTGAGGCATAGGGTCCTTAGCTGCCTCTGGGCTCTTCCCTAGGATGAGGCGTCTTCCCAGTAGCCAGAGTGCACATCTGAGGAAGCACAGTGGGCTTGGTCTTGTCCCAAAGGCACCACTGTGATGCTGCTGGGGGCTCCCACTGGACCCCAGAACTCCTGAGTGGATCTTGCTTCCTCTGTGTCTCTGCACGCAGAGCTTGGCTGGAGGGAAACTCACTTTCCTTTCCAGAGAGCACAGGCACCTGACATAACAGGTGCTGCCACTGACCATCTAGGGGTCTCCTTTGTCCTCCCTTCTTTCTCCACCTGCACTGGGAGGTGAACAGCGGGCTCTGAACGAAGCAGACGTGGCCGCCCAAGCCCACAGGCGGCCTACATTGCTGTCCCCAGGTCTCTGACAGATCACAGCAGACACAGCCTCTGCACGAAACTGCCGAGCCCGTAGCTTCCCCGTTTCCTGAAGCCCCAGGGAGTCCCTGCCTCCGCCTTGCTTCCTCCTTCAAGGTTTTCTATGAGGGGTCTCTGAGAAAGGTGAAGATGCCAGTTCAGATTAGCGCCCACTCCTTACTGACTAGGTCAATACCTAGACCTTGCTGCAAATAAGGCTCTGATCATTTCCATTCAAGGATAATAACCACTGTCCTGGACAGGGTAAGGCCCAGAGACCACCTGTTATGGTTTATGTCTAGATGTACCCCAAGAGCCCCCTGTACTCGTAGCTGGGGCATTTGGAAGAGGCCCGGATTATAGGGGTGCTAGTGCTGAGTGCACTGTTGGGAGGCTAGGGAGAGGTGGATAGCTGCAGTCCAGGTAGAAAGGGTGCATCTCCTCCCCTAGCTCCTCACTCACCTCTGCTCCCTGGCCTGCATGATGTGAGCAGCTTTCCTCTGCCCACGCCCCTCCATGCTGGCACTCTGAGCCCACTAGAGCTGGGTGGAAACTTCTGGACTGTGAGCCAAAATAGACTCGGCCTTGGAGTTGCAGTTGTCCAATGATGTTATACTTCACCCATGAGCAAAGTGACTAAGACAGCTCTTTACCTAAACAGGTGAAATGAGACTGAATCCCATCAGAGGGTTTGAAATATCCTGTATCCAAGCGTCATCCCAACCCACCCATCTGAACCACGGGAGTGGGGCCCAGGCTCCCACATCTCTCAGACCCCCCTAAGCCACTCCGACAGGCAGCCAGACGTGAGATCCATGTGCCAGAGGGGGCCTGTTAACCCCAACTAGAGGTCAGGGGAAACACTGGGGCCCAGCCCCCAGACCACATTTCTGATACAGCAGTTTACCTAGACCTAGCAGTTTACCTAGCCCGAGAATTTGCATTTTTGAATTGCTGGGTGCTGCTGCTAATTAGGGGCCAGTTTTCAAGCAGTACTGTATTAGACAGTTCCTAGCGCTTGGAAAGAAAAATGGTCCAGCTCAGAAGGGTTATGGGCTGTGACGCCTGCCAGTCTTATGGCCGTGAGTCTTCCTCGCCTTCCTAAAGGCGCACCTGAGTCAGGTAGAATGGCAGGCGTCAGCTCTGCCAGGGGGCGGGGTGCCTGCCTGGATTTCCCCTCGAGTTTGAAAGCTGCAACTGGAAAAGAAGCTTCGCAAAAGAGGCCCCCACAGGCCAGTGGAAGGGGGACAGCATCCCTCTTTCTCACTTCTCCCATTTCCAGGACATTCTTCAAATCTCTTAATCTCACACACTGCTTCCTGAGGGCAAGAGAGGAGTTGGCCTGTCCTAAATGGACTAAGCACAGCACAGGCACACAGGTAGACTGGTCCGCTGAGCTGACACTGAAGGAGCCACCTCTGTGACAGCAAGTCAAAGATGTCACACTGTTTCTGGTAGAGAGAAAGGCATTATGTGCTTGTTTAGCAAACACTTAAGAACCCTCTTCCAGGAACACCTGTCTACCTGTCTGAGAGGGTCAGAGGCTGTAGCAAGCTGAGACCACAGGGTTTTACTTCCACGGGATTTCATAATTAAGAGATCCCTCTGAGCCAGGTGTCACAGGCATCTGTGTTATCTGCTAATAACCCCCACAAAGACCTTCAAAGAGGCCCAGGGGGGTGGGCCGCCCAGCTGCTCTCAGGGGGTCCCCACTTGCACTCTCTTACAGGAACTCTCCAGGACTCCACACCTGGGGGTGCACTCTCCTCTCTAACTAGGACACCTGGGTAGGAGCCAGGCCATGGATCCATCCTTGTCTTTGCTAAAGGTGTCGCTCTCTGCATAAGTGAGGGTCTGGGGAGTTGAGGCCGGGCAGTGTGCTGATTGCATGAATGTTTTCTGCCTTTCCCAGGATCGCTCTGCGCAGGGCAGCACATGCCCAGGGCCCAGAGGTACGGGTGTCCTGCACAAAGCCACACTGCAGCAGCAGCAGCAGGGGAGGAAAGCGCAAGCACGAGGGGCCTGCATTCCCTTCCTCCCTCTGAGCTTCTTCACAGAGTAAAACGCAGAGCCCCACTGCGACTGCTGATCACAGCCGCAGCAAGGCAGGTGAGGAATCCACCTGAGATTCCTCCCACAGCGGCAGTCAGCCAGGGTGGTGCCTTGCTTTCCCCAGGGCCTGCCGGCCGATGCCAGTATTCCTGTGGGAGTGGGGACAACTGTGAAGTTGTCTCTAACGTCCCACATATGTTTCTTGAAGCTAAAGGAGATGGTAGGGAGGGGAGACGTGAGAGACTGAAAGGACAAAGGGGAAAAAAAGGAATGAGAAGATACCTGCAGGAAGTGATCTATCTATAAAGGGAAGAGAGGAAAAGATTGACTGCGTGTACCCTCTTCTCTTCTGCCTTCTCCTTCCTTATAGAACTGGTCCCGGTCCACACAGGACACAGTAGCAGGGACCTAGTGGGTGGGTGTCCTCCAGCCCCTGGGAGTCTGCGGCCACTCATAATGCAGACTGGTGATGGCAGTTCTGTAGTCTGTGAGCTACAGGCTTTATGGAGACTTTGGGAGACGGACAGTAAGTTTTCTCCAGTTAGTAGTCTGGCAGCGCAGGAAAAGATGAAGGCAATCAGGGACAGCGCAGGCTGCATTCCAAGGGGCTGCCACGTGGAAAGATTCACTCCATGACCCCAGGGCTGGATCCCCTCAGTGCTAATTGCTGCCCTTCTATCTCCTGCAGAGAGAACCAAATGCATGGTGTCACTTCACTTGTTGACTTGATTCTTACTGAGGAAGCCAATTCCTTCTTCCTTCCTTCAGAAGAAAGGGCATGTGGGAGGTCACAGCAGACCAAGGTACATTCCAGAGCCTCTAGCTCCAGGATTCTGGTTCCATGAAGTCCTTGTGAGCAGGGGAAGCTTGCCCTCCAAACCCTCAAAACCCAGGCCCTGCTCTGCGTCTTTCCAGAGTTAGGAAATCAGCTACTTTCTTTCCTCAGCTTGCACTGCCACGTGTTTGTCCGTGCTGCTGAGGGGCAAGTTTGCCAAAGACCGTCAGCAGCGTGGGCAGGGTGAGGGGTGAGACCACACGTGCTTTATGGCTCCTCCAGCATTGCTTTTGGGGAGGCTCCTAAGGTGGTAAACCTGGGTCCCTGGCAACATCCTGTCTCTGCCAGCTTGTGGGCTAATGTGAGGGCTCACACCAGGACTGGAGCACCAATTTGCTCTGTTCTGGTTTGTGGCCAGTGGAAATTTGAGTATTCTCTGAGAAAATTTTCCCAATTTAATTGCCAAATAGGCCTTGCGGATGAATTACGAGGTGTTATTTCAAGCCTTTTTCAGGGAAGAAGGGTCACGATACTCACATCTCTTTTCGTATCTGTTTTCGTATATGGTCTGTTTTCACTATATCTGATCTGTTTTCATGATATCTCTTACTAGTAGAGGCCTCAATATGCTCGTTTTATAGAAGAGGACACTGAAGTGAGAAAGGCGGGCTTTGGCCAAGGCCATAAGTTAGCTCATGGATCTAGGATAGAGCTCAAAGCTGGTACCTTCCCCGTACTGTAAGGATTCTGATGGGGGAAGGCCAGCGTCCAGGACAAGAGCCAGCTCTGCTAGATCCATCCCCAAACCGCTGACTGCCCTCCTCCAACGGCACAGCTCATGAGCTGACTGAAGCAGCTGCATCCTGGGGACCTCATTTTGCTTTTTATGTTATCTTTATTTATCCTCAGCCTAGGAGCAAAAATTTAAATTTACTAGTCCCCAGCTGAATATATATCCAAGAGTCCTACCCCTGTCAGTAAATAAGCTTCATTGCACAGCATTTGCCAGGGAAACTCACTTAAAATTTATCATCGACTGTGTCCAATTGACTTGAGGGAAGATAGTCACAAGTAATTCATTCTCAATAAGTATTTTTAATAACGGGTTGATAGTTATTCAACTTGTTGGTGTTTATTTAATTTCTTGGTATGTAATCAACTGCTTTTTTCACAGCTGTGCACAGATAAAACTTACGTGGTGTCTACTGTGCATTAAATGAAAGCCAAATGATTATTAAAAACATATTTATTGAGGATTAATTCTACAATAACCACCTACCCAGTAATTATCAAATGAAGTCCCCCATAAATACTTATGTGGGAGGCTTCGTTTAAACTATTTTTGCAAAAGAAACTTAAAATACTTTCTATAGGAGTTGGCAGTTGCAAACACTAGGAACTGGGATTGCTTGTTCAATCAGCTAAAAATGATAGCATTCTTGGTATATTTCATTTACAGATCGTAAGCCACATGTACTGAAGAAATAAGAAACAAACCAAAAGCTACATTTCCTGATGAGTAGATTAAGTTTCTATGCACTTTATTCATGACTAATAGTATCTAAATGCATGCAGGCATTGGAGCTGGTACTGGAATGGCCCTGTCTCCCGACAGTAACTCATTAGGCCTCTCAAGAAGGAGAAATCAAAATGGTTTCTTAGTATTTCCTAGGAATTAAAATATATAACTTCCCAGGAATTTATGTTTTTGAAAATTAGGTATTTTCTGTTATACTTTAAACTCATTTCCTCTAGTGCAGCCACAGCAATGCTCAAAAACAGTCAATTCCTCTTCAGTTGTCCCCTTCACCACAGTTGTTCTTACATCGATGATGCCTATGACTATGACTAAAACCTTTCTATTCATTAAGCACATAAATTCATTTTTATTGTCACAAACATCCTTTCAATAATCCCACTACCTTTGCTGTTGGTTAGTCTTTTTGTTTGCTATTTCTTTCTTTCGAGGAGGTGGGGGTTTTGCTAGGTTGCCCAGACTGACCTCGAATCCATGGGCTTTGGCAATGCTCCTGTCCCTACATATTGGGACAACTGCATGCACTGCATCTGTGTTTTGCATCGTCAGTGAGGAAGTGGGGAAGTGTAAAGTGAAGCAAGCCTCACTTCTGAGAGGCCAGGAGGAAGAGGAAAGAGCAATCGTGGAACAGAGGGCCTGGGAGAAGGGGAGCACGGAGCATCGCATCCCATGTGGACAAAGTGGAGATGCCGCAGGGCCGCTGGGCCAGCTTTAATCAACCTAACTGGAAAGATCTTGGCTGACACGGTTGCACAGGTGTGACGCCCAAGTATAGCCGGGCATTGTGCATAGCCCCATGGGGGAGTCCAGAGATTGTGTCTTGTAGCAAATCCTTTCTTCTGATTTTCCCTGTAAGAACTGCATGGTCTGTTAGTGAAATGACACCATGGCCCACATCATGGTTCTGGCTTCCCTGTGAAGCGTGTATGAGGCTCTGGACAGAGTGTATCATCACTGGGCCTTTTCCCTTCCTGCAGGGCACAGGGAGGTGGGAGCAGTGATGCCTCAGCCTCTCTCCAGGGCAGCTACCTGGGCTTCATTTCATCAGGCAAATGGGAAAGAAACTTCCACACTCAGACCTCACCATGGTGGTTCACTGTGCAGGTCACTGGAATTCATACATTATGAAATGTAAAAGGGTTCGGTGTGAGATAGGTCAACTTGCCAAACAAGTGTAGTTAACAATTACCCACATTCGAGAAGTTTTCTTTCCAGAAATTAAAATGGGAAAACACAAAATGATTGGTTTTTCATGGACTAACATCCATTTTTCTTTCACGTATCATCTTTATGGGACTTAAATCACATGCACACACAGGGGCGCGCACACACCCTGCTTCTTATCTACGGTGCTTCTACTGTACAAGGTTATTATCTCTTTGACCTTATGGCTTGCTGGTGTGACCTCAGAGAACAGATAGAATCTCGTTATCTTGTAATGAGTTTTATGGCTTATTTCAGTACATTCCAGCCATGTTTCTCTGCTGATTAGGGCAATTATCAGGCTATGCGTTTCAGGATTATGAATGATGAGGCGCTTGCTCTCCAGGTACGGAGCGGGCTGGGGATGTTGCTAGTACTCCTTATCCTGCTCAGTGCCTACTCCCAGTCCCCGCCCTGACAGACACACAGAGCACTGTCTCTGGAAGCCCCACCTGGCCCTTCTGCCCTCCTCTTGAATATGGTTATCAAAGGAGTGGCTTTTAAATTTAGTTGATTTAAATAAATCACCTACTCAGTTATTAACTGGTATGATGCACAGTGTTTAACTTACTAATATTATTAGGATTCAGGCAAAGGAATAATTTGATTTGAACTATCCACCATCTGTGACTATGCCACACCTGGAGTGGCACTGCTCACCCGAACAAGTGTGGTTCTCAGCCTGACTCCCATCACCAGGTGATTAAGGTGGCTGCACAGTTTGGGGTGCAACACCACGGGGTGGCTGAGGTTTATTTTTATCTCTCCTGCAAGCTTTGCTATTTGATGGGTTTTTCCATGTTATGTTCAAAGTCATGTGACTCAGGACCATTTGTATTCTTCTTTGTCCTCTTTAAGGAACTGCCACCAAAAGCAGACCAGGAATACTCTTCACAAAGGCAGCAAGAGAGATGCGTGTTATGTGTGAGGTTCTGTGTTCTCACAAGATTTATAAGTATTGTGAAGGGATAAGAGTGTGAAGGTGCTTAACAGCTCACCGTTCACACCTCCGCCCCTTCTTTCCATGGTCTGAATAACTGAAGTTTGTTGCTATCACAAAGAGATGTGTAGGGCTGGTAAGAATCAATGCTACCAAAAGACCTAGAGCTAAGATAGACCCCACACTAGGATATAATACGTGTCTAAAGAAATTGCCTAATATAAGTTTAAAAAGTATTATTGGTAGTGAGTTTAAAAAACCTTATCAATTAGGTTCAATTTTTCTCCCAGTGTTGGTGGCCAAAAGAGCCTGAAACAATGATATTTTTGATTCAACATTGTGCTGCAAAAAATAAGATAGTATTCATATCCAGTTGTATCTTTTATAAGCTAATGAGTTTTGAAAATTTGTATAATTTTGTTAAGCTTAATCTTATCACTTACTAAATGGGTATAATTCACAGAATTAGGAAATCTGGCTAGAATCAAACAAATTGAATATAAAAATGTCCTAGAGGATCCTATGGCCTGGCAATATCTGATTACTCAGTCTTCGAGAGGCCTTTCATAGCTTACCTCTCCTTGTTCTGAAATTTACAGGATTCCCCAAAGCCCGCTTCTCCAGGACGTTCACACAGTATCCTCCAGGGCGTGGCTGCCCTTCATGGGGCCATTGTCAGAGCTCAGACACACTGGCTGCCCCCGCCCAACTTAACCACCACTGCACAGCCATCTCCACACTTAGCAAGACCCTTGATGGCAAAACCCTCCAGTGTGAAGTCAGCTCTGCATGTTTCTTTGCTAAGAACTCATATTTCTCCCAGATCAAATGCTTCTGAATCTCCAGGACTTGCCTTGCTTTTTTCTGGTACCCTTTCCATAATCCACTTGACCTCTAGTTAAGAAAAGCAGATGGGGATTATGATCCTGCTGATACAATGTGTAGGATTTATGCTGAGTTAACCCAAGGTTACCAGGCAGTTCTGCCAGGGCTTGGAAGCCATACTTTTTTTGTACCGGGGATGGAACTCAGGTCCTAGCACTTCAGGCAGGTGCTTATGCCACTGAGCTGTATCTTTAGCCAAAAACCATACTTTTTATGCAGCCTAAGGCCTGGGAATTCCAAAAGGCAACACAACAAGTCTCTTTTCACTTTTATGTATTTTGATTCCATAAAGATTCCATTTTGATTCTGTTTGATTCCATTTTGACTTACGTATTTTGATTCCATAAAGAATAATGTAATTCTGGATCTAGGGCTTTATAGGCTGCTCAGCACACACATTATAGTGTGTATGTGCACTAGAACAAGTGAGGTCATCTTTGAATTTCTTCTGTAATATAAAAGTTAATCCTAAAAACCAGGAGTTTGCCTTACTAAAGAGAGCAGGCTAAAATGAAAACAAAACTCCAAATGTTGGGGAAGTTGAGAGTAAAACTCCCTCTAGAATTCATTTCTTTTCAGTTTCCCACTACACCTCTCTGCTTAGAGATGCCAAGAGCTGTCGGATTGTTATCCCGTCTCTTCAGAAATTCCTGGCCAAATTGCATGATGTGACAAAGAGATACTAAGTGTGAGACAACGCAGGAAGAATGTATCATTTAGGCTAAAAAGTCCTCTAAGAGGGTAACATAGAATAGAAAGTCAGCAACTGCATCTGAACGTCACGTGTGAGCAGACGCTGGCGCTGAATATCCTCAACAATAATCCACTGTCAGAAACAATTCTGAAAGTCAGGGGTTTTTTCCAGCTGATACTTGTAGGAAGTGTTTCTGAGAAAGGAAGTGGATTAAATTATGAGAGAGAAAGTGTAACTTTTAGAGATTTTCCAATGTGAAAGAAGAAATTGCCAGACCTCAAAAATGGAAGCAGCAGGAGCTGGAGAGGGAGCTCCGCAGCACAGTGCCTGCCTGAGAAGGGCCAGGTTCTGAGTTTGATTCCCAGTGCCACCACCATCCCACCAAAAAAAAGGAGGCAGAAAAAGGGCTGGGTGGCATCCACTCTGCCTCAGAAGCACGGCAGCAGCCATGGACCCTGTGTAAGAATGAGTGCAGCTGTGCCTTCCCATGAGAAGACTGACTGGGATCTCACGGTGCCAATGTCCACGAGCTTTTGTGGAACGTGTGAGAGTGAGGCGGCCCCGTGTCATCAGTGGCATCGTTCTCTTGGGCCTTCCTTCCTCCTGGGGCAACAGAGCTCAGCCTCTGTCTCTAACATGCACACCAAGGTGCAGTGTGGGCAGAAACAGCCAGCGGGCCCCAGGGTGAGGGCAGGCAGAGCCAGGACCAGCAGGGACACGAAGGGTGTCATCAGCAGGTGACTCCTGTTGATAGAATCATCCCTTAATTCGCTCTGAGCTGTGCCATTTAATTACCTTGATCCATGCTTTGTTTTGCTAAAGTGAATGTCACAGATTGAGTATGACTTGCTGAAAATAGCGACAGAAGCTTGAATGGCTCTGTAATGGGAGTTGAAATATGATCTCTCTTTTTCCCTCAACCATTTTCTCATGCTCCTCTTCTTAAGTTCTTTTCAGTCCTTTTTGTTTCTTTTAAGTATAAAATGTAAAATATTAATTTTGAGCAGAAGTAAAATTAAGCCCTCTGGAAACGATTCTGGGAAACCAAGCCCTAGCTTGACTTAATTAAGAAGTGATTATGCTGAGGAGCCTGTATTAAGGTTTCACATTGCTGGTACCGACAGTATTGCTTTTCGAGAAGTCAAGTCAGGCAGCAGAGGGGGACTTAGAGAGAAGACAGGATGATAATTGGAGAGATGAGAAAGAACAATGTTTATTGTACTGATGGGGAACAATACAGAACATTTTAATTGGTTTGGAGATTTCTCAATTCCATCTTCTGGGAAGATTATGTTGACGACATGGGAACCATTGCTACGGCTTCCAGACTCTTCGGATATCCCCAGCATGGGCCATCTCCATTCGTCCTCCCTCCTCTCAGCCAGGTGCCCGAGCAGGCCAGGAGAAAGGGCTATGTCTGCAAGGAACTCCAGGAAAGGTGGTTAGCACCCCTGTGCTTCCAGGGATGGCAACAACTAATTAGCCCCACAAATTTATGGGCTCCAGGGAGGCGAGCAGATGGGTATTTAAGTTAACAGCAGAACCAATTTGCCCTCCGTTAATTCCAAAGTGATACCTGCATTTATTGTTTCATCTGTCTCAAGTTAGTTCTCCCACCTCCCCAAGTTGTTATGCCTTTGAGGAGCAGCTGTCCAGATGGCTGTCCGGCTGCTGGAGGGGTACACGGACTCCACTGCAGACAGCTTTGACGTCCTGGGGTGCGAAGGATAGCTGGGCTTGTCCACCTCCCGCTGTCCTCCCAGTCCTCATGTTTCAGGCTCCATTTTGCATGTTTATCATTGTCCACTCAACTCGGCCACTTGTGCCAAAGTAGCTGCAGCTACTGTCATCAAATGGCCCTGGTCTAAAAATTGTCCGAACTTTTGGTGGTCTGCTCCATCAGAGTCATTGTAAAGAGCAGGAATCTAAGAATCCGGGCTATCGGATTCTAAGGAACCTTGAGGATTACCTACTGTGGGTATCTGTAACGGCATACCACTACAGCCACCCTTCATGCTATCTGTTCCCCACCACCACCAACAGGGGTGGAAATTCACAGCCACCTCCACCCCCGGGAGAAGTAACCTGGCTGTCAACTCAAGGATTCAGCTCTTCTTTCCCCCTGGGCCTGTCAGACCAGAGACTGGCCCTGGTCTCAGGAAGTTTCACAGAAGGGAGGTCCTTTGCTACCCTTTCTCCTGCTGCAGCTAGAGACACTCCCTTCTGTCTGTGTTATTTTATTTTAAAGCTGCTCCAGTTAGGCAATGCTATTTTTTCATTGCTGATGGTGAAATCCAGGGCGCTGCTCATGCTAAGCAAGCACTCTGCCACTGAACCTCTTCCCCAGCCTCTTGACATATCATTCAGAACCACCAATCTCATCCCACTATCCTGCTTTTATCAATGAAAAAATTCTAAGCTCAGAAAATTTGATGATTGTCCAAGATAACGGTGATAGGATATCAAAACTCTGACTTTCACTCTAAATTCCGCCTGTCATTTCACGGGTCTCTGCATATTGGCAAATTACAAGATCTTCATCATCTTCATCATTACCATCATCTTCATCGCACTGGTCTTGGTACCAAATGCAAATCTGACCTGGGAACTTACGAACTGAGAATCTCTAAGCGGAGGATCCAGAATTGAAAATGATGCAAAGTGCAAAACTTCGAGTTCTGACTGGAAGTTGCAGGTGGAAGATTCCGTACTTTAAGTGAGGAGTTGGAGTCCAGGTACAATAGGATACACTAAAAATAGTTTAAAAGTACCATCAGGTGATGCATTAAATGTATGTGTGAAATACACACAAATGTTGTGCTTAGACCTGGGACCCCCCTCAAGACATGTCATTATGTGTACGCAGATATTTTAAAGCCTGAAAACAAAACCCTCTGAAACTTTTGGTTCCAAGCACTCCTGACAAAGGCTACTCAACCTAGAGTGTCAGCGCAGGCAGCCATGCACTGCCCTAACGTGGCCAAGAAACACCAAAAGGGCCTGTGCAGCCTTTGAATAAACCTCATGCGTAGGCCCCTCCTGTGGATTGCAAATAGGACAAGGACAATTCCGGGACTTTTTAAACTTCCACAAGTTTCCATGTTGAGGAGCAGGAGACGCTGGCTTGGGAGGCATAGCACCTAGTGGAAGCCACCCGTGGAAAAGGATGTCCGGGGCTCTGGCCTCTGGACTCAGTCTCACAGGTTCCACCTCTACAAACAGGCTCTCTTTTGTGAAACAGTGGGTGCAGTTAGTCTCATTAGCAAGACAAAAGAGGCAAATTAGGTCAACCCCATGGTTTATGCTGCACTATCATATGGCTTATTAGAGCCTGCCGAGACACTCTACTGGGCAGCCTAATTTCCCTCCTGAACTTTACCTCCGAAAGGTAGGCAGCAGAAACACCGCAGCACTTTTTGTTGGTAATCTGTTTTTAGACATGTGGATCTGAACCTTTCTTGAGCTCATTTTTGCTTTTCATCTTTGTCTTATTGTCACAATAATGAGTTGCCTGTGTTTCTCCTTCCAGCATCAGGAGGAAGTGTTTCCTCTCATTTGGCCTCCTACTTTTCTCAGGCTTACGGAAGGCCTTTGAAGATTATATTCTGTCCAGCTTCAGAGAGGTTACAGAGTCAGCATGGGATCACAGGAGCAAGAAAACAAAAGAGGCTCAGTGTTGGAGAATCCTGCTCCATCCCCTCTAGGACGGATACCCCCATCCTTCGGGGCTCACTGGAACCCAAGGGCACCTCAGGCCACCCGTGTTTCAAAGGTTGCCGAACTCCCCTAAGAGAGCCAGAGAGGTCTGGGCACTGCCAGGCAAAGACAAGATTTGTGCTTCTCAAAGACTCTTCCATGTCTTAGTTTAACCGAAAAATTGTCAGGTCTGGTAATTCACAGCGTTGTTGGAACTGCATATCTGACCTTTGAGGTGAGATGTCTGCACAGTGATATGAAAAGCACTACATCTCTTCCTTTCTTTTTAGACTTCTAAGACATCTTCACTGAAAACAGAATTTTCATTTAAACTCTCGAATTCTCTTCTTATAAAATATAGCTTTCTTGGTTAAAAAATGCTATCAGCGAAGAAGGAGTTCTAGTCAGCAACATTTTATTAAATTCTAGAACCAGAAAACAAAAGAAAAATGGTAGCAGTGTCCCTTTCCACTTTTTAACAGGGTGTGTGCAGTTATCTCTGTGCTAGCAAGCATCTTAATATTACGGAATATTTCTGCACATACTGCTGCAGCTAAGTGTGTCACAGAGGTGACAGGAGGTCGTAGTGATGGTGTATGCTCATATGGCTTGGCTTCAAGTCTCAGCTTTGCTGCATACCAACTGCACAGACTCAGATTATTTAACCTCTCTGTCTCAGCATTCCCATCTACCAAATGAGCAAACTAGTGATTACTCCATGGTTACTGCGATGATGGAATGAGATAACTCATGCACAGTTTTCTTGAAGAGTGCCTGTAAGTATGTCACAAGCCTAAGCTCTCAATGTTCTTCTTATTATTCACGTTTCAACAATTAAGCATGATTTTTATGTTTTTATATGGCAAGCAGGGAGACTTAAACTACTTCTACTCTATAATAAAACTGACTTCAAGATACAGTTAAGATCCTACAGTTATTTAGAAGCAAAACCTGGTACTAAGGTCTAGATTTGCAGAAAGCTGTCTTTACAGTAACTTTCAAGGAAAGGAGGGAAGCTTACATCAAGGCAAGAAGGTGTGAAACTAGCCCATCCATTTAGCACAGCCATTCCAGAACAGCGCCTTTACTAAGCACTGAGTGTCTTTCTAAATCTGCTTCTGAAGGACCCCTTGTTCACTGTTGATAGGAGTGTAAATTGATACAACCATTACAGAAATCAGTATGGAGATTCTTCAAAAAGCTAAAATTAGAGGTTCCATTTGACCCAGCTATTCCCCTTCTAGATATCTTCCTGAAAGAATTAAAAGCATCATATCACAGTGATACATGTGTGATACATGTGCACCCATGTTTAGAGCTGCACAGTTTATAACAGGTAAATCTTAGAGACAGCCTGTCTGTCTGTCAATGGATGAATGATTGAAGCAAATGTGGTTTTAATATACAAAGGAGTACTACTCTGCCGTAAATAATCATAAACTTAAGACTATTTTTAGGTAAATGGATGAATCTTGAGAACACACTTTTAAGTGAAATCAATTGGACACACCTGTTTAAAAATTTCATTGTTTCTCTTGTGTGAGAAATAAGTGTAAATAAGGACCAAAACAGAAGATTGATACTTGGAAGTAGGAAGAAAACATTCAAACAGGAAGGGGAAAAAGAGAAGGAAAGGAAAATGATTTTAAGAAATAATGGAAAGAAAATAATAGAAACAAAGTTTCATAAATGTGGAGTGAAATAAGGACTGAAATGAAGGGAAGGGAACAAAAATAATTAAGATATAGTATGTATAGGTGCAAATTCCTATTGATGAATGTGATCATTACATATGTCAACGACATACCTCTAAATTTAATTGAAAATAAATCAAATGATCAAAAATCTACTTTTGAATAAAGTTTATCTGAGTCCTTAGACTGAAATTTAGCAAGCAGACTACAGACAGCCCTGGCTCTGTTATGTGAAGAAGTTGTTCCTAATACTGTCGATAGGGCCCAATTTCCCCATAGTTGGAGGTTGGTAACTACCATGAAGTGGTATGTCTATGACTTCATCCCCCAAAACAAATGGCTGACAGGATTTATCAGACTACAAGGGGCTCCTGGGATAATTATCACGTCCTTGAGGGTTCTACAGAACTGCCTGTCAGACATAACTACTGAGGACACAGGCCGGAAGTGTGAATTTGCTTGTTAGTTGTCAGTGCAGAGAGAATTAGAGGAAAAAGTAGGCTGATGTTTCTGGGAGGCAAAGAGAAAAATGCTATCACTGAGGCGAGCATATCTGCTCCAAGTATTTTAATTTCTGTCTAATCCTTACAACGTTTCTGCCAGACACCTTCTCCTGTGCACCACCAGATTGTCGAGCAGGCTTGACTTTCAGGAGATGAATTTCATGCAAAGGATCTATTTAAGGACAGTATGGTTTGAAAAAAAAAAAAACCAGGGGATACCTTGGGCACAAGAACTGAACAGAAGGCGGGTGATGGCAATGGTGGAGGCGGGCAGAGAGTGTGATCTGGAACTGGTAGCCTCCCCTTCGGTGAGAGAGGCCAGGTCTCTCTGGGAGTGTTGCCTGTGAGCCTGGCTTTCTCAGCAGCAGAGGAGACAGGGTAAGCAGGGAGAGGAGCTGCCTGATAAATGGGGATCCCCAAGGAACCGTGGCCTAGGTTATGGGGTCCCTGGAAAAGACCTGAGAAGACAGTGTACAGGTGTGCCAGGAACTAAATTTTGGAACCCCAGAAAGAGCCGCGCTGTCCACAGAGGGCCCTGCACGCACACACCCAACGTGCACAGTCCTCTGAGGCCCTGAAGAACACTCCCCCAACAGCTGGACCTCTCTCTTTTATTTGCCTTCCTAGTCACCGTGGAAAACGACTCCATGTAGATATGAAGTGATACGTCTTTGAAGCCCAGCTCAAGAGTGGATCTGCAGTCATGATGAAATGGACACCCTGCCGGTGCCATGCAGACCTCGCTGGGCACATTTGGGAAGGGAAGGGATCAGGGCATTACCAGCGCTAACCAGCAGACTGAGCAGACAGGTCAAGTATTCCTGTTTCATTAGGAAGCGTGGAGGGAGGCAGGTCAATCTGCACAGAAAGAAACCACCGTGGTAGGCATTCTGGGTTCTTGCCTGACCTCAAAAGATGATAATCTCTCTAGTCCTCCTGAGCAGAGGTCGCCATGCAGAAGGCAATATCGCAGCACAGCTTGGTCCCAAGCAAACTGCACAGGGCCAAGAGAGACGACAAGAGTTAGTGCCTACCCTGGGTGCTAGCACGGGATAACCGCTGTTTCCCCCGCGAGGCCGTAATGTCTCCATCTTGTGTGGGACAGAGTGACCTTCCAGGGGAAGGGCAGTGACCAGCTTGCTGAGCATTCTCGCCTGCTGGGAAGAGGCACCGAGAGCTCAGGTCTGCAGGCTCTGAAGCTGCTCTCGTTTCACCGGGCCCTGGAGCAGTGCTGATAGCACAGAGCCGCCCAGCACTGCTGTCTGCGTTACTGCCAGTGTACACTGAAAGAGAACTTCATGTATGACAGGTGTGCGCCACTGTTTTATTTAATGCTGACCATGACCCGGTGAATACAAAATGTGACATTTCAGTTTACAGATGGAATATGAAGCCCACAGAAGCTAACGCTTGGGTCAGCATTGGAATGCGTTTTCTGCACCCGATACCAAAATGTTAAATGTCTTATCCTCAGCAGGCGTCAGCTCCTCTTTCTGAATCCTCTTATTTAATCATGATCCCACAATTGCCCAGAATTGGGCTGAATTGGAGGTTAAGCACTGAGGCAAGAATATGCATATATGAAGGTAAGTGACTGAATATGCACTATATATATATATATATATATATATATATATATATATATGATGTGATTGAAAAATACGGTGAAGGATTAAGTTTCAAATTTCTTTTTACAGTACAAGACCCACTGCCTCTGACCCCTCTCACTTCACATATACTTATCCCACTGTCCTGACAGCTTCTGGAGCAGCTCTGGAAGTCCTCTTTCAGGGCCTAATTGTGCTGTCATGGTGGTGTGAGGGTCTTGAAGTGATTCAAAAGGTTTAGCCGTTACAGTCTTTTCGCCTTTGGGGAAGAGCTGGGAGTGGCACTGTGCCACATCTGGGGAATGGGAGCATGATGACACTCTGCGTTTTCACAGTCCTGCCTTCCTGTTGCAGGGTGCTCAGCAGCAAACTTCACCCCGTTTTTCTCATGAAGACCAAAGCTTCTTCAGAGGGCGGAGAGAATGATGGGAGAAGCGGTTTCAGAGCGAGGCTTACGGGCCATTTTGACAGGAATTAATGCAATTTGTCTTTTTCAGTAATAATTTTTAACATTTAAACATTCAAAATATAGTTTGATCATCCTTCATACACATACCTATCCATGTATAATTCTGTAACTGCTGAAAGCTAGACATGTACAATATGAACTGTTCATGTTAATGGATTATTTTTAATATTTATAGCTACACATAGCAGGGAAAATTAGAGTGTATTAAGTGAATTTTATAGAGACAGAATTTGAAGCTCAGAAGAAAATACGATTTTCAAAGTCACAAAGTTAGTGAATTCTAGAGCCAAAATTCAATTTGAGACTACTTGATATATAAAGCTCACATTTTATTTACTTTTTTTTCTCCTGTTGAATCATTCTTGTGTAATGTGATCCCAAAGTGACTTCAAAAGGAAATGATAAGGCTTCTCCTGCATAAAGCTCGGGAAGCATGCTGCACGCTAAGCCTAACAAGTGTTCAATATTGACACGTTTTGGTTGGTGCATTCAGATATCAGGAAAGCTGATGGAGGCTTAGAAGAGAGCTTTATTCTCATTACCGCATTATGCAGAGGAAGAGTCTCTTTGAGAAGGAATTTTTTTGTTCGGGGGGCTTGAAATTTCCTCTGAGCAGCTCTTTCAAGAAGAATTATTAGAATTTATTTTCAATTATACACCAGAATAAGCCGTCTGCAGTATAGTTAACTTTCAATTTCAGCCAATTTTCGACGCATTCAATCATAGATGCCTCAGTGATTAAGAATCTATGTTGCAAAACAATTCCCACTTTGCAACAATGCAATCAAACAGATCTACAGCTCATAACACATTATCCAATGCTTTTTCAGCTCACTGGTGAAGTGAAATAGAATTTACCAACCATCCCTGTTTACCCAGTGTTCTCCAAGCTCATTTGCAAACAGATCTGCAACTCAAAACAGTCCACAAGGGGGTTTGGATGCAGCGCAGCCTACAAGAGGTAGACTTGGGCTGTTCTGGATGTGCATGACTTCAGGCGCCTCCCTCCCTGCCTCCCTCCCTCTGAATCCACACTGGCTGAACATGACACGCCATGAGAAGCAAAATCCCTCCTGTGCGATTCTGTAATCACTGTGCATGGCAAGAGTTCTGATTCATTAGGAAGACCAAGTCAGGTTTCATGCCCAGCTGTTTGCTCTTCTAAATAGCATAGCGTGAGTATGTGCGTGCGTGTGTGTGTGTGTGTGTGTGTGTGTGTGAAAAGAGAGAGAGAGAAAGAGAGAGAGAGAGAGGGAGAGACTGGTTGAAAGATATTATGTGGCAAACTTACACTCCTTTGAAACTTTGAAGGATAAGGCAGTCTTGAAAAATTTATAGAAAATTCTAAGTTTCAGATGTTGAAACAATCAATAAGATTTTCTTTTGGAGAAAACTTTATGGATTAGTTCAGTGTTTCCGATGTTAAATTCTATTCTTCCACTTGGGGTCAAGAGGACAGGAAGGATTGATAAAAAAGTGAAAGAGAAGGGAAACTTTCAAAAGGCTGACCTTGCTCTGGTAGAAGTGAAGTCTTCCACAGACAGAATGGGAAGTTAGGCTGGCCCATGGGGAAACCAAGCACCAGAGAGTAAGAAAGAGCCTAGGTTTCCACTGCACTTTGAACAGACTTGGTTGATTTCTCTCTTTCTGGGCCCTCAGGCTGAGCGCAGTGGCAGAATCTCTGAACAGCTTTTGAATACAGTGGAACATGATATCAGAGCAAATACAGAGATGGGCTCAACAAGGTCGCCAAAGCATCGCTGAGATGAAAGCAAGAGCTAGAGCAGAACAAAAGGCCAAATTAGAAATGAAGGAAGAACTTTGCTTCCAAAGGTCAAATAAAGAACCCTTGTTAGACTTCAAAAGAATACCTACCTTAAAATGTGTAAGAACACGGTGCATGGCTGCTAAGTCCTGTGTCATTATGTGGCAATGAGCTGATGAAATGAGGCTGGAAGAGTTCTCCGAACACTGGACTGAGGGGAAGAGACACCAGGGGTCCAAGGTAAAGGGAGGACATCTTGGAACTGGGAAGCTGGAGCCAGTAATGAAAGAGGAGACAGGCTGGGCAATTCATCCCCTAACATAAAGGCGGGACTTGAGGTGTTGTTAGGAGCCCCAAGGAAAAGAAATTAAAGATAATGAATATGAAGGAGAACTAGAATTTAAAAAAAAATCGTCTCCAAAGCAAAATCCAAGTAAATGCACTGAAAAGTATTCAAGCATACATCATACAGAAGAATATCCTTGAATTTAAGGAATAACTGTATCTGCAAGTCACAGAAGCCTTCCACGCTTCTTGGAAAAAGTGTTTCAGAATGATCCATGGTTGAACATGTCCTTGCTAAATAATATAGCAGTGAGGAAAAAGTGAGAGTACCCTGGACAGCAGGAAACAAAAGTCATCAAAGAAAAAAATAAAATAAATACATAACTGTAAATAAGCCTTCTCTAAGGTTACGATCCATATACGCCATGATGCTAGTGCAGCCTCTATTGGAATCTGAGGGAAGTAAAACATGGTCCTACAGTACGATGCTACCAGTGTGTCTTAACAGCCTCAGACAGACATCCTTAAACATGAAGGGAGGTGTAAGGCACTGAAAATGGAGGAGCGGAAGGCAAAAGACGTTTTTGGTTGTAAAGGCAAAAGGCATAAAATTTAAAATCAGGACCAAACAATTTTGGAAATTGTAGTCTCAGAAGTGAATGACAATGGGAAAATAATGACATAATTAATGGGACTGTGGGATGAATATGACAGTGCTTACTGCCACATCCTTTTTGTTGCAAGTCAATTGCTACTGTCTATATTGAAAACACACATTTTAGAAAACATTTCAACCTTTTAATGGTTTTAATCTCTTTTATTAACAATTGGTGGAACTTTTAGAAAACAGTATATGTTGTGATTTAAAAATCTGTCACGGCTTTGATAAATTCTAACAATAATAAGGAACAGAATCTGAAATTGGGAGGTCAGGTTGATGCACATTTTGTCAGTTCAAGCAGTTTCTGTGGTTTGAGCAGCTTTCTGCGTGACATACACGTGCAGGGAGTGGGGGAGAAGGGAGGGAGGGAGGAGAGAGACATTTATTGATTTCCTAGTAAGCCAAGAACTTTGAATACATTGTTCATAAGCTTTTCACAACACCTTCCCCCTTGGTATAGCTGTCATTTCACAAGTGAAATCTGAAAGTCAAGGAGGTGAAGTAAATGGTGACGTGGGGCCAGGGTCTGCTAAATCTCTGTGTTTCCAAATGCAAGCCCAGGGCCCAATCATTACCTTGCAATGTCTCCATTACTTGATTTCACTCTGACCAGCGGGTTAATGGAGCAAATTAGAATGCGGTCTGGCAATTGTGGTAAAAATAAGGCAACAAAACTTGAGCAAAGCTTTTGTTTAAGAAAGTATGCTTTCATTTCCAGTGCATTTTAATCCCAACTGTTTTCTTTGTTCTAAAGATACCAGACACCACTGCACATCTGGTTTACATAAGAAAAAAATACTAAATCTCTAAAAACTCTAGTTATAATTTGACAGAGATACGAAATGAAAAGCGTCCAATAAAAAACTCAAGCTGCAACATCTGGGAAAACTAAGTGTCTCCAGGAGATCCTGGTGGAGACGGTGGTCATTACAGTCTAACCCAGGAAGGACACAGCACAGAAGAAAGCTGAGAAACCCAGAGTCTGAGCAAAGAGCACAATGAAAGATAGATGGATAAGTAATAGGAAAGAAAGAGATAGCACTTTTGCAAAAGGGAAAGCCACCTAGGGATGGGGCGAGAGGGAGGAAAAGACGGAAGGGGATGGCAAACTAAAAAGGGACCTGAGTGTCTAAGAGACCCTGCTGGATCTTGATGGGATCTTCCATCGAGTCTTAACTTTTGTCTTGCTTTCAGGTGGAAGAGTATGCTGGACAGAGACCTGGCAATGTCTCCTTGTGGGTTACGCATCCTGGGTGGACAAAGAGGAGCAAAGCCCTTTCAGCACCGACCATCTGCAAACTCTCCTCATACACAGATTCTTATTCTACGCCAGCAGAACGTGGAAGTGTCAGACAAACCTGAAATTTTCTCAGCTGCTCCCTCGATGCAGTCTAAAAGGGCTTAGTCATATCTCTGAAGATAGGATTAGTCACAAAAAGTTAAGTTAAAGCTTGGAAGAGAGAAAAAATATTTGAGAAGCATCTACTGAGAATACCAGATTTTTGGATCTTAAATGTAATAGTTTCTCCTGATCCAAGGCACAAATTACTACTTTTTACCTTAAAATCCATCTATATCTTCATAGAGTCATGAATTTTAGTGAAGTCTGGCCCAAACTTCTCTTCAGTTAGATGTGGGCATAGGATTATATTTTAGCCTGAAGGAAGGTTGGTAGGAGCTTTCTGGGATGTTCCTAAAACAGTCTATTCCATTTGACCTATTTGTCTCACTTTGGACAGACTCGACAACTTGGAGGAATAATTTTGTGATGGCTGGCACTCTGGCCAAGTGACATGCTATGAATCATGGAGAGGACCACAGGCCCTGAACAACTACAGAACTGCTACTCTACTCCTGAAACTCCCTATCTGTACAAATCTCACATATGAAAAGTGAATCTCTATATTATATAAGCCATTATTTTCAGGTTTTCTGTGACTTCCAGCTCACCTTAGTCTGAACTGATGGTTTCCTTTCTGCACAATACCAATGGACCGGAATCCATGCAAAACCAGACCAGACACTGCCACGTGAGAAAAGATTTATTGGGCAGGGCGTGGACTGCTTTGCAGACCAAGGCAGCTGCTGTTTGGCTTGGTTGGAAAAGGGCTTTTAAGGGTTGTTCTAGGTGGCGGTGGGGGGGCTCTGCAGGTGAGCCAGGGGTGAGCAGCAGTGTGACATGGTCATCCCCAGGTGCCCTCCTGGTCCTGGGCAGGGTTGACTTTTGCGGTTGGAACAGTTCTGGGAAGTTTCTCTTCTTGCAACCCAAGCACGAACTGGCTCCGGGCCCAGGCTGAACCTTCAATACGAGTTTAGGTCCTTTATTCTTGTACACAGGTTGTTGGTCAGATGAGGTTTAATCCTTTGTCTGCTGAGTCAACCGAATGTGGGTGCTTCCCTTTGCAGTCACTTGCCTGTGCCGGCAGCCTCTGAGGGTACTCTCCTGAGCAGTGCCTTCCTCCTGGGGCTTCCACCTGCAGGAGCAATGCTAAGCACACAAATGTGAGCAGGAGGCAGCCAAGCGTCTGTCGTCTCAGCCACCCAGCCAATCAATGTGCGATGCCATGTCTGCACCTTCCTACCGTATAGTCACTGTGGACAGAGCGCTCCCATAGAGAAGAGCTCTTCCCCCTGTGAGGCTGGAAGACTTTGCGAGAAACAGCTGCCCCAGAGGTGGGGCACACGTGCTCATTTGGACAGGAGTATGTGGGAACAACGCAGCTTCTTTGGGCTTGGGTCGAAGCCCCCCTCTGTCTCATCACAAATGGAAAGGTTCAGTCCGCGACAGCCTTGCATGCGATAGCTTAGGCGCCCTGCGCTGGCTCGGAGCTTAAGAACTCTGCAGTGTGTTGACTCTTCCTTGAGTCCACCGGGAAGCCTCTGGGAAGATCTCTGCCATTTTTATTTAAAGGATGACAGGAAGATCCCCCAAGCCTCAGTCCCGAGCTTCACAGGGGCATTGCCAAGATTTCTATTCCTGAGCCTGAGCAGAGCTAATGCAGATGCTGCCCATTGCCCAGCCCGGCCTAGGCCCCTCCCCCCTCGACATGCACACACTGTGCACACACAGATGCTGCCCGCAGCGTGTCCCCTTGCAGGACCTGTGGCTTTCTCATCTGACCCGGGGGACCCTTGCCTGTGTCCTTGGCACTTGAGCACATAGCTCACCAGCCCAGCCACTGCTCAGTCCTCTTTGATTTGTTTACAAACATGGCCAGTATTTCGGCCTGTGAGTGTAGCTGTCCATGAGCAGTGGGAAGGCATCGCGTGACCTGGATGGACCACTGACCCTCCTGACAGGGAAGAGACTCAGGCAAAGGCAGTTGTCTTCTTAGAGAGCAGGCCAGTCAGTGTTGAGATCAGGATGAGAGATGAGTATCACTCACCGACTCTGGTGAGTCGGTGCCAGACTTGCACGAAGTAAACTAACGGGCATTGTGTTCTGCCGCGCTGGCCTGAGCACGCTACACATGCATGCTCACAATTCTGTGTGATTGTTTTAAAGTGACTATCTGCTTTGGCAAAAGATTTGGGAATGTGTTTTCAGCATTTATCTAATAACTTTTATTCCTCATGTTTTAAGAGCAAAAAGGCAAAATCAGGCTTAAAGATGTCAAGAGGCTTGCCAACCCCACGCCCCTGTGGGTGACAGAGCTCTCGTGCCAGCCCCTCCTCCCATGGGCCTGCAATGCTGTGGGTCCCAGAGCTGGGGCTCACTGATCAGGCGGGGTCTCGAGGAGCAGCTGTGAGTCTAATATTCTTGTCCTCACTTCCTGCTGATTTCAGAGGTGTGGATGTGGAAGATCTATGTCTCCTTGCATCTCTCCTGTATATTCCTCTAGAAGCGAGGTTCTGTCAATCTCCCTGTGGTTTAACGGATCTTCCAAACTTTCCGAGTACTGTTAAAGCGGAAACAGACTTTCACTGTCTTGCTTTGCACACTTGGCTATTACCACAGCTACTAGGACTTCACGGGACCGGGGCCCAAGCTGTCCATGCTGAGAACCATAGCTCCTTGCTTTCTCCATGGAGATGATGCATCCTCTGCCCAACTGTTAAAACACAAGCTTCCACTTTTCCCCCAAAGCTGAAGCTGAGTTATGAAAATACCACCTGCTGGTGCCTGGAAAAATGGGGGTCAAATTTGTCTTTGACAATGCGCCATTTTCTTCAACAGTCAGAATTAGCCTAGAACTCATGTTCCTCTGAGCTCCTTCATCTCATTTTCTTTTATTTCTTCTCAGCTATGCTTGCTGTTAAGCAATGCCACCTTCACTTTCCTCCAAGAGGTGACTCAGACACTGTTTGGATTCTAAACTGGACATACATATCCTCTGCCCACTCCTATTTCCACCCTGTTCACCCCCAACCTGCCCCCCAAGGCAGCCCAATTTACCTATGCACATAAGCATCTCCCACCAAAAGGAACACCAGGGAGAGGCAGGGTGCTACTGCTAAAAGATAATTAGAGATTATTATAATCAAAATTTCATTGCTGCATCTGTGCCTTTTAGCATTAATTAATCTCTTGTCCCAGCCTCCAAGCCTCTCAACTTGCCTGCTGTCAAACACACCCAGCCCTGCATCTCATTATCTTATCCTGGGGTGAGAGAGCGAGATAAGGACAGAGATTCCTCCAAGTTTCACAGAATGTGGTTTGCCTGGTCAGAGGCAAGCCAAGGCTGGGTATTTCATGCATTCATTTATTCTTTCATTCATCTTTGCTCCTTCAGCAAACTAAGCAGCAGAGACGGCAGTGGCTCCCATGAGGAGCAGGAGACCACTCGAGAAGGCTGGTGACAGTGGCTGATGGAGAGTAATGCGCACTGTCTAGAAGCCCCAAGTCCCCTCCTATTCTCTGACTCTACCACAATCACCAGCTGAGTGTAACGGTCTTCTAACTTGTGTTGGCCTCCTCTCTGTGTTCTTCACCTCCTTGTTGCAGCATCTGTTGTTGGTCTATTCATGGGCCTGGGAAGACCCAGAGATTAAAAGCTGGTCTTTTTCTGTTGGGAAATACTTTGCTTGCAGCTAAAAGATAAGATGACATATTTGGATGAAAAGCTAACATTCCTGGGGGTGTTTTTCCATAAGTAATGTGTAGTTTATACATTTTCTCACTGGCTTTAGTGACAAAATAGAAGTCTTTACTAAAACAACCAAGCATTAGCACTTATGATAATTGACAGTTCACATGCATTTGTAGCATTACTAATTATCAGTAGGTAGTGATGACTACTGCAAAGACACATTTGGAAAGGATACATGCTGTGGTACAATTAGCTATTTTCTCACTATTATTTAATAGGTGCATTCTTTCTCCACATATATTTGAGCTTTTAAAACTTTCTTCACCAGGCACAGTGATGCACACAGTTAGTCCCAGCTTCTCTGGGGGGCTTAGGAAGGAGGATCAAAAGCTCAAGACCTGCTTGGGCAACTTTAGGAGATGCTGTCTCAAAACCAAAACATGAAATGACCAAGGTTGTAGATCGAGGTAGAGTGCCTGCTTAGCATGAGTGAGACTGCTGAGTACCTCGGTACAACCTCCCCCAAAACCCACATTTTCCCTCTTCTATGAATCTTCAATATAATAAACATGACATTTTTAAACTTGTTTGGATTTTTGAAATTCAAATATGTAATTTTATCCCCATAAACAAAAGGACATATGCTCACACAAATTTGATATAGAATTGTACATAGCAGCACTTTGTCACGGATGAAGACTGGGAAGTTTACAAATGCCCTTCAAAAGGACAGTCCCCAAGTAGCGCATGACACATTCATGCTGTGCAGCACACACGGATGGCATGGAGAGTGGCAGTCACCAACACACGACACAGCTCTCGTGACTCTACCAGGCAAAAAGCCACATGAGACTTCCAGGCACAGGCGCCTGTCCTGTGAGCTGAGCAGCAGGTAGTCACCCAAGGTGCAGGACATCTAGCAAGACAGACGTGGGAGAGGACACCCACAACCGCACATAGGTGTGGCAGTTCTGCTGGGCCGCCGCCTGCCTCTTTCTCCAAGTGCTGCCCAGCTCATGGCAATGCGTGGAGCTGATGCTCTGCCCACCTCATTGTCTCTCTGTTATTGTCAAGGAAAATATTTCAAAAACAAACAGAAAAATATCTAAAGCCTTCCTTCCTCCCCACTTCCTCTTTTCCTGTTTGTCTGGGAAATGTCTCCAGAGGACTCATCTCAGTTAATCCCAAGAAGCAACTGAACTTCCTTCCGAGCTTTGGATCAGCTCTGAATCCTGGAGATTCCTGTCCCTTCCTCAGCGGGGAAAGTGGCCACCTTTTGGGGGCTCTGGTGGCCCACGAGGGAGGCCCGTCCTCAGGTGACAAGTATATCTGTTTCTTGGCCTGTGGTGAAAATATGTGCTTTTGAAGGAACATCTCCAAAGAATGACCATTTAACACACTTAAATTAGAACACGGATATTTTTGTAAATGAGGTGCTTTCTTCCACATCATTGAATTCTGTACAAAAGCCAGAATAAACTCCATGGTAGCACAGAGCACAGATGTGGTGACTGTTTCTAGTCCAATACAGGCATGCATAATGAGGTGCAGAGTGGTATTTACATACCATCTCACTTTCCTGGTTATAGTGATTGCTGAGCGCTTAGAATCATTGGGAATTTCTTTTTGAAAGAAGCAAACATTATTCAAGGCAGATCATGACTGCAGTCCACTGAACCGTGTGCTCTGTGGGATGGAAACGCTGCCAACCAGTTCACCATTGACACTGTCTGGATGTGTGGCATGCAGGGGGCAGGTGAGACTTCTTTAGCAAGAGGAGAAGCAGAATTGTCCAGTAGACTGAGGCACAAGACCAAACTAGCGTGACTCACCCCATGCATGCTCTGGGCACCTCCATGCTGAGTGTGCTCAGGTGCTGCTGACTTTACTAATGTCACTGTTCACCAGGCAAGGCAGACTCCTGCTAACAAACCAATCATTTGTTAAATGTCCATCCTATGCTCAGTAAAATGCTAAGTGCTATAAGTGATGCAAAACTATGCTTGGGCATGACTCCTACCCTTCATGCCAGATGTTAATAAAACTGCAAATAATACAGAGAGCAAACAAATAGTGCAGAAGAGCCAGCAGGGAAGGGTTGACAGAAGAGCGGGAGGGGAAATCTTCCTGCGATGTGTCCATGGTTGATGATGCTGTAGATACGGTCTCAGCTCTGTGACCTTATTTAGTATGCAGAGCACCTCTGTTGGCAGGACTGGGCCTGCAACACAGATAGGGCTGCCAAGGTAAAGCGCCTGATACCACAGTGGTCCTCGGTGCTAGCCTAAGGGCCACGCTGTGATGCCCTCCATCCTACTGATGGATGATAGGTTGCAGAAGTCATCCTCAGAGAAGAGGAGCACATGAGTGGGTGGGGTACCCATGTCCAGTCTCACTATCACTTGCCGGGGCATCACTCCTACGTACTGAGAAAATGAAATCTGAGCCCCAGCGCCAGCTGCCTGCTCAGCCACGCAGCGGAGGACACAGCCTCAGTGCTTGAGCAGGGATGGAAACACCTTGGCCTGGTCCTGCCGGGCCCTCTACGGAAAGCACGAGCAGTCTGTGCTGCCCTTATCGGTGCAGCTATGTGTCGGATGTGAGCTGATGGGAGACCTCGGAGTTTGCACTGCCAGGGTGGACTCTGTGGTGCATCCTGCCCAACATGGACAGTTACAAGGTTTGCCCTGGACCTACAGCAGATGTTAAGCCAGATACAAAAAAGAATAAGGTAAAAAACAAACACACGTCATTGACTCCTTCCATTGCTGCCCGATACTTCCTGTGCTTTGTGGACAGTGCACTTTCTTCCAAGGGAGGCCAGTGGAGCAAGTCCCAGTCCACAGAAGAATGGCCAGTGGCTCCAGGACTGCCAGCCTGGGTCACTCCACTGGGAGACTGCAAGAGCGCGCCTTTCGGGTCTGTCAGGAACTAACCCACCCCTGATTGTTTGTTTATGTAGTTACTGCTATCGTGTTCCAGCATGCTGCTACTCAAATGCATTTCCATTTAAATATGCAGCAGTGGAAGATAGGATTTAAAATGGAAGCACTTTGAACTATCCAGTATGATTTAGTATAAAATGAAATTTTCTGTACAGTCTATTGTCCACTCTGGTTGTTAGCCAAGGACTTTCAGTTATCAAACTACCCAAAGGATCTCATTTTGGCGATGCCCATCCAGGTATTTAAATCATGCACACACTGCAACTCAGCAGAATCTGCCCTCTGCATGTGGCTGTTCGTGAAGAAACCAACACGGTGGGGTAGCGGGGCCCATTGGTGCTGGGCGTATCCTGAGTCAGGGGGCTTCCGAGATGGTCTCAGTTTGTTGGTCAGGGCCACTTCCCTATCTTCTTCTTGTGTCTCTCCTGCTCTCTTTCTCTTTTGTTTTTACTCTCAAAAACTCTAGGTGAAGCCCTATGTACCAACAAGAGCACCCGAGCAGCAGATAACTAATGCCTTAGTGACAACCCAAAGAGATACAGTTCTCGTAGACACGCATTGACAGCTCAGGCGCCCTGGGAGTGAATGTGATTCTCGGGTTGTCAGCTGAAGGGCAGGACACAGGAGCTGCTAGGGTATGAGTGTTCATGTCAGGGACAGAGAAGCCAGACCACTTTTCTCCTGTGCCATCATGTCTGAAACAGAACGGGACAGAAAATAGGGGCTCAGAGGCAGAAATAAAGCGTATTTGTGCTTTTTTTTTTCTGACTTCAGTGCTACTTTAATTGCATGAAGAGTAGATATAATCCATTTATATTCTGTTTGTACAGAAAATTTTGGTTACTGAATAATGGGTAACTTAATAATCTGGTGGATTTATTTGCTCATAAATGGAATATTAATATAAATGAATTAGCTTTTCAAGCAAGAAATACATTTTTGTTCCTTCTCTCCCAAAACATTGTTGAATAGTAGATGGTGGGAAGCACACATAGGAATGCTGGTCCCCAAGCTGGAGGAGGTGACAGAGCACAGTCAGGTTTGAGGGTTCCCCTCTCAGGGTCTAGGGTTGTTTTCTTGTGACTATGCAGACCTGAGGTGAATGAAGCGCGTGTCTACCGGTTTCACTTTTACTCATCCTTTCTCCGTCCTCGCCAGGCTGTGGGTCCCCAGGAGGTCATGTGACTCTTAATAGCTGAAATGTTCTGGTCCCTCACAACTCTTCTATAGTGATAACCCACTTAATTTCCAGCCACAGGTTCTCTGGAATTGGTTTGGGTCTCTGCGAACAGTCCGCCCTGGCCTCACCTGGGGCTTCTCTTTGCGTCTTGCTTTTGAGGCTGTGGAACCTACCCTGACCACTCCATAAACGCCCTTCTCAGGAAAGTGGCTTTGGAGGGAGATCGGGAGGATGTTTTGTTCCTGACTGTAGCTTTTTTTTCCTTCCTTTCAGGTCCTCAATATGGTGTCACGTCTCACTGGTCTCGTGCACACAGTTCCCGCTGCTCCAGTCCACAGCGCCCTTTCTGTGTGAGAGACTGGATGTGCAGTTGACATGCAGGGAGAACCAGCACCCTCTCCCCAGACCTGCCGGTAACCATTCGGGGGCCATGCACATACAGACTTTCCCCAATACACCCTGTGAGCAGCTCTTCTGTCCCCAATACTGAATAGTAAACTTGACAGGAAATTAAAGTGGCACCTGAAAGTTGCCACTTTCAAACGAATAATCTAGTTACATCAGCTCCAGTCCTAAGACGACAGATGCCTTGCTTTGTAAGCAGACAAACATCTGGTCAGTGGACATGAAGAGCTAAGTTAGTGCCCGCATTCCCACTTTTACTCCTGTGAACATTGATAAATCATCAGACATGATCGAGCTTCTTTAGCTGCACAGGCATTGGCTCCATTGGCTCTGAATTCTCTTCATTCTCCCTCATGTGACACATCGTTTAGGGGCTCTGTACTCTCGCATCAGACAATTACAGAGCCTTGTGTTCTTGCAACACCTAATTACTGTTAGCGACTAATGTCACGTTGGTTAGCATAATTTCTAGTTATGTTTCATTAGTACACTCATTTAACAAGTAGTTATCAAACATCTACTATGTGCCAAGTATTCTTCTAGGCACAAAGGATATATTAGTGAACAGACAGGCCAAAAGCTGCCATCTCAGAAATAACATCCTAGTCTAAAAGATGGATACCAAGCACTAAACAAACGTGGGCTTTGAATCCAGAGAGCCCTAAGCGTTAGGAAGAAGGGTACATCAGAATTGCTGGTGGGTGAGCTACATTAGGAGATAACACAGGAGCACAGACCTGAATGAGGTTCCCAAGCAGAGACGAGAGTATTTCAGGCAGAGGGAACAGCAAGTACTGAGTCTCTGAGGCAGGGTTACTGTTGGTGGCTTTGGGGAACAGCAGGATGGCCATGTGGATGGACAGAGTAAGCAAGGGAAGCATGGTAGCTCACAGGGCCCTGGAATAGCAGGGTCATGACAAGGTTTGTGACCGAGTGGAGAGTTTGGATTGTTTTCTACATGAAATGAGGAACCACAAAAATGGGGTTCATAAACAGAGAGTGACATAATCCATGTTTTAAAAGCATCAGTCACACAAACAGTGAATAAGGAGGGTGATAGGAAGAGGCAACAGGAAAATCAGGTAGGGGACTTTGAAGAGGTGACGTCTCTGGAAGGACTTTGCAGTGGGCTCCAGAGATCCTTAGTGTAGCAGAAGAGGCTAAGAAATCAGAAAAGATATATGTAAAGAAAACGTCAGCTCTCCCCATGGGATTAAATGTAAAGTTACGTGATTTAATTCACTGGATAAAATCTCCTGTTACCTTGATTTACTGCCTATATGCCATGTTTACTTTATTATACTTGAAGTAACATTATTGTCCCTATACCCTTCCCTGTTATCTTCCCAGTCACCTCAACTACTGATTTCTTTCTATATCCAATCTGTTCCCTTCTAGTGTTCTAACATTAGTTTTGTTCAAGTTTTCCCTTTCCACTAAAATTTTGCTTTATGATCTGTTGCCTATCTACCCATCTGCCTATCTGTTTTCTCCTTCACATCATCTCTGTCTTCTGCCTAGTACTTAGATCTCGTGATTTAGGCTTTCCGAGACTAACTCCTTGGTTGATATGGTAAATGCATAATCATATGTTATTTTGCCCCTTTTTCTCTCACTAACCATGACCTTTGGGAAAGAATAAGCACCCTCCCTGTGCTCCCACAGGCGCTGGCTTCTTGTCCCAGGCATCAGTGTTACTAGCCAGGCATCAGTGTTACTAACGATATGTGCATTTCAAGTTCTTCTAGCTGTGTCTATTGTTTTCTATAAAAAAACAGAGCAGGAGCAGTTATGTGACTAGTGGAACTTGGCTGCCTTCCTGGAATAGCTCGGGACAGCAGTGTCGCCAAGGCCCAGGACGTTAAAGGATTGCTTAGTAGCTCGGTGCTATGGGGAGGTGGCAGACACTTGAGAAGGAGGAATCGAGTGGATGGAAGTGAGGCACAGGAGTTGTTCTAGGGGTGTTAGGACTGGAATCTCTTTCTCTCACTCTCCAGCCACAAGAGGTGCAGTTTTGATCTGCCGTATGCTCCTGCAAGATGAGGAACCGTAGGATCCAAGCAACAGAGCGAACCTGCCATATACTGAAACCGTTAAACCAAGACAAACTTGTCCTAAGTTGATGACCTTGGTTATTTGTTACAGTAACAGAAAGATTACTGACAGATATTTCACATTATCTTATGGTCCAAGAAGCAATGAAACTTCCTAAGTAGCTACATTGGGTTTCGATTTCCTCACTTCCACTCCGGTCCTCTGGGTACCACCTGCCTCTGGTCAATCCACCTTCCTTTGTCATGAGTGGTATGTGTCTGTATGTTCTTTTCTGAGCTCAGTTATTGTACAGTGTTTGTGTTCCCCAAATCTCCACCTGTAGTCTCTGACGGCAAAACTCAGCCACCTGACACTGTTTTTTCTCCCCATTACTCTGTGGCTTAGCTTTAATTCTTCTATTATCAACATATTTTTTCCACAGAAGTTTTGTGGTAGCTAATCTCCCTCCACATACTTACAAACATCATGTGCCAGTCAGTGCTTATCAAGGAAACAGACGTAATGCACGATAATAACAATCACACAGAAGAAGTTACAGGATTGGCTGACAAGGACCACCCCCCATAGAAGAGCACAGAAGGTTCCGCCCATGTGCTGGAGACTTGAAGGATCCAGCCAAAGGCCTGGAGCTCACTGTAGTGTCCCTCGCCGAGTCTGTATCAGGAGGCTGGAGGGGCTGCAGCCAGGGTACGCTGTCCAAGGTGAAGGTGAGAAGGTGAAGATGACATCCTCTGAGGAAACAGGAGTGAGCCTTCCTTCATTGTCCTTTTGTTCCATTCAGGCTGCCAGCTTATTTCTCACACCTAGTGTGGGTCTTCAGTAAATCCCTTCAGTAACACCCAGAACTGTACAGATCCAGGTTAATTGGGCATTTCTCACTCAAGCTGACACAAGTAGTTAACTGTCACATATCACAAGCAATTATTTCTTCCACTACTTCACTATCACCTCTTCTGGAAAATAATCCCCAGCAGGAGCACATTTGGTGAGTAATGTGTGTGGCCCATGATACTCCTCAGGTAACTTCTAGCTCATTTGGAGCAAGTTTCCTCGTACCAACGCATAAAACAGGTTCTACATTTTCTATTTCCGGAACATATAGATTCTTTAACATCCATTCATTCCCTGAATTTCCTAAAATGTAGGCTGCTATGAAGTGCATTCATCTGGTGTTCACACCCAGTCTTCCCGCCCCATCTGAGGAAAAAGGAGGTTAAAGTGGGGTCCCAGCCTGATATGACTTGAAGCAAAAACTTCTGCTCACCTCTCTTCCTTGAAATGAAAAGGCTGCTCCCACAGGAATGAATCAAACAGGAGCCCTGGGCAACACCAGGCTAATTTAATTTAGAAGGCAAGTCACCAGAGGGCGTGGGGAAGAGGTATTCTGGCACATTTGCTGACTGACTGACTGACTGACTGACTGTTTTCACATCTGTATACGTCTTGCATCACATTTGGCCAGAGTCCAGAAAAAATGTGGTTCTCCTGCTCGGCATTGTTTTGCTACCAGAACACTAGAGAGTTTATGAAATATCCTTCCTGAGGAATATTTAACCTCAAATATCATTGCTCTGGAGAGGTGGTAAGCATAGACCTGCTTGGGGGAAGGTTTCACTCAGTAACCTCTGGGGGCCTTTTGAATCTTGGATCCGCTGAATTTCTGCTGGAACCAGAGTCATATCTAACTGCTACTTCTATAAAAATCACTCCCAAAGGTCTCCTTCACTGCGAGAGGTGTGAGCAGCATGCAAACGAGCGCCCTCCAGCCTGCGTCGGGCCTGATGCCCAGCCTGCCCCCGAGGGCAGCTCTCATGCCCAGGGTTGTGTCTGTGCAGGGCTGAGCACCCCGGGCTGCGCCTGCAGACTCGGCCTCTTCAGGAGGACCCTCACTGCATAGCCCCCAGTCAGGCGCTACGTGGGATGGTGTGAGCCCCCGGTCCCTGCCCATCTATCTTAGACTCACCCCCCTAAGCTAGAAAAGTCTTCTGCTTGTCCTTGCAGGCATCTGTTTCACTGCTTCTGCCTCAACAACATCCAGAACCCTCAGGGAGAGAACTTAGCTTCAACAATCCTTGGTATCACGGACGGTGAAAATGGGGTAGGGAAAGACACCTTTTTCCTGCCCACAGGAGCCCCTGTGTGTCCAGTTTAGTGTATTGATCAGTCCAGGAATGGTGCAGCAGATGGACACATTAATGGGACTGAAATTGCCTGCCTGTGAAGGAAGCCAGGCACCTGTGCCACTAGGCACCAAGACACCAGGCTTACGCACACGCCCACGTCCTCCACGCCAGGCCCACACGTGTGGCCCAGTTGAGTTAGAATTTTACTTGAGAGATTGCTGTTCCAGTCCAAGGCTGGTGTGGATGCAAGGTAAAGGCTTGTTCTCTCTGAATCTGTCTACAACAAAACCTTAAGTTACAATCTTCATAAAATAAACCCAGCCTCCTATTGATACGAGCGAACATGCTAGAATGGAGTTCAAAGTTTGGCAGAGCTGAGGCAAAGATAACCTTTGTAAATGTAGGCACAGTATAAATGTGGCTTCCGTGTGCCACCTATGCACACACAGAACACTCAATTTCTTCTCAGAAAACACCTTTAATTTCCCTAAGACAGGACAGACGTGATCAGTTTTACAACCACAGAAGCTTAGACTCTTACAACTCCAGACTCTACTGGCACAAGCTTGGCCTCGGGTACACACACACAGAAAGAGAGGGAGAGAGTGAGGAAGGAAGGCGGGGGGAGATGAAGGGAGGGACACAGAGGCCATTGGAAAAGGAAACTAAGGTGCCATCATGTCCGTCATGCAGCCTAGATTCTGCAGCGTCCAGCCCGGGATTCTAACTTGCCCTATCAGGGCTGCCAGACCGCAGTGTTCCCCTCCAGATCCGTAAGACAAGAGCTTGTATCTGCTGAGTGAGCAGCCTGCATTCAGAGTCTGGGGCATAAGAACTCAGATCCTGGAACTTATTTCAAGGTCAATTTGCTCCAGAATCAAAACTCATTTGCCATAAAGTAGAGATATGCTAGAGAGGGGAAGAGGGCCCCAAAAGGGGAAGCACACTCTTTGAAATAGCTGTAGGAATACTAAACCAAACAACACACACACACACACACACACACACACACACACACACACACACACGCATGCACCCTGAGGACTTGTGTGTTTTTAAAACCTTGCTAGATCTGAGAGGGGTGGGGCGGGGACAGCACTGTCTGCATCCTGTTACCTCGGGTTGAAAACCAAGCGCCTCTTTCCTGGGTGCTGCTAAGGCCTCCCCCCTCATTCATTTAATGCACCAGGCGCTCCTGCGGACATTTTCCTGAGCCAGGAACACATCTCCTTTGCTCACAGGTAGGGCTCAGGGTGCCCCGGAAATTGGCAACAGCGACTTTGATTTTCTCGTCAAATTGCTTCCTCTCTGTGTTTTGTGGCCTGTGTCCCTCTGTGTCTGACTGTTTCCCATTTTCATGCTCTGAGAAATGTTTCCCCTCTGCTTTCCAACTTCTAAACCATGTTCTGCATTTGAGATAGGGATCTGCGTGGGACACCGCATCCTGAAGCACTGGCTGGGGCAAGGGGAAGTGCCGTGCGAAGGTGGTGTGGGAGAGGCCAGGTGCACGAGCACTGGCAGCTGCGAAAGAGGCCTGTCCTGTGTCCTGTGCTCCATGGGGCCAGTCTGTTCCTGGTCTCTGTCTCCTGTGCAGAAAACAAAGCCCTTATTTTTAGATGATGGAGGCTTAGGCTGTGTGGGGACAGCAAAGGCACCTCTGCCGGCTGATCGTCAGGATTCACCAGCGGACCAAAGCAGCACATGAAGAATCAGTGTCCTGCATGCGCTTCCCCAGGCTCACACTCCAGCACCCTGTCAGGCCGAGCGCCCGCCCCACCAGCTTTGGTTCTTGCTGTAGGCGTTGAGAGGACTCTAGAGCAGACTGTCCCTGTGCGCTCACCAAGAGAAGGGCAGGTCCTGAGATACTCACTGGCCTCAGTTATCAGTTTCCTGTCCATCAAAATGAGTCCCTTGTCACGCACATTCTCAGCACTGTCTTTGGGGTCAGAAGGTCTACAGCAACGTCCAGGGAACGGTTCCCGCTTTCTAGGAGCTAGGCACTAAGAGACATGGTGGCCTGGGTACCCCATAACATAGATGGAGCTTGACTTGTCTCTGTGACGCCATAACTGATGCTCGCCACTTAAACTGGTGCTTATTTTGGCTCACATTTTCAGTCCCTAGTTCAATGGCCCCAAAGCAGGGCCTGGAGGAGGACACAGTGGAAGACAAGCTGTTCCCGTCACTGCAGCCAGGAAGGACAGAGGAGGAAGCAGCCCTGGAGGGCGGTGAACCTTCACAGGCCATGCCTTTGCCTGGCCACCTGCCTTCCCTGACCAGGCCCAGCCTCGTAACAGCCAGGCAGCCGCAGTGCTCCTGTAACCAGCCCTCTCCTAAAGGCTCCCAGTGAGTGCATGAGGACGCTGGGGCTCATTCTTGACATAAGCTATAAATAACAGAGCTGCTTTTTATTAAGAACCTGCTACAAGTCAGGAATCACATGTTTTTATTACTATGTATCTGTTGTACAAATTAATGGAGCTCACTGTGCTATCTCAGTGTATGTACACAGCAGGGGTAACCCCCTTTCGCCAGCCAGTCAGTGGTACAGATACCGTGACCACAGGGGACACACTGCCAAGGAGCAAATCACAGTTGTGAGGTCTGGTCCCCCGAATGCATCAGGTTCTGAAGAGTAGGGTTGGAACTCGGTTTCCTCAGCATCCCAAATCTCAGCATGAGTGCTCAGCTCTGTGTGTGTGGCCTCAAATAGCGGGGCGCTTGACTCGAAATCTATCTGCTCAGCACCTTCAGGGATGGAGAGGGAGGATCAAGGGGCCAAGCCCACACGGTCATAGGGTCACCTGCTTCCAGCACACCACCAGGAGAGGCAGTTGGGGGGCTGGGGCAGAACGGGACCCTTGGGGAGAGGAGCTGGCAGCACAGACAGGGAGCACGGATGGGGCCAGGGAAGGGTCCCAGGGCCAGCCAAGCTCGCCACATCACAGGCAGCGCATCCAGGGTCTCAGCATCAGTGACATATACTCTACACCCAGCCTGCCTTCCCGTTCCACCATCTGTGCTGACAGCATGCAGCTTCCCGGTGCTATGTGCTCTGAGACCTGGGATGGGCAATGGCAGCTTTGTAACTCAAGAGACCTTCAAAGTAAAACTGACAAAGCAGTGAGAATCTCAGAGCAAAACTCAACCGGAGCTGGTCAGAAAACTGGGCCACATACAGGGAAGAGCTTGGGGCCATTTCTGGCCCTAGGGAATAGCCCAGTGACTCTAGCAGCTTCCCGGGGGGCTTGCTCCGGGGCTGTTGTCCTTCCTGGGGCTGGCAGGAGGAACAATCTGCCTCACACCTCCAGATCAGCCCCTTGGCTCCTGAAGGACTGTTGGCACTTTCGGCCCCTTTGGGAAGAAGGAGTGATTAACAGAAAGCAAGCTGACCTATTTTGGGGAAAGAGTTCATTTTCCAAGCATAGCTCTGTGCTGGCTAATAATAGAGCTGGAGCGTAGCATGAGTCTCCGTGGACTGCGGGCAGCCTCTGTCCTGACCTCTGCACCACCCATGGGGTGTGTGGGCATCCGACGGCACTGCCCTCTTCACCCGGACCACACAGCTGTGAGGGCAGTGCCGGAGGTGCAGTGTACTGCTCCCTCAGTCCCTGGAGGCGCTGCCCTGAGTGGGGAGGAGAGGGCTCCCCAGCAGAAAGCAGCTTCTCAGTCTGCCTCTCCAGTTCCAGACTGGTGATGACCCCTCGCTCCTGATCTCAGTGATGCCTTTGGAGCACAAGGCATCTCCATGTCACGTGCACCAGGCACCAAGAGGCCACTCCGAGTCCCTTCCTCACCCCAATATGTGAGATTTCTGCCAAGCAGAGGGGAACAGGCTCAGTGCATGCTTGCGATGCCGAAGGGGAATTGGCAGACTGAGGCAGGCGGCCTGGTGGGGGAGCAAGGGCAGAGGAGCCAGACAGCTGGGCTCCTCTGCTGCTGTCTCGGATGTAAACAGAACTCTAGTCCCTGCAGGCCTCTGACCAGGAGGTAGTCGTCTAACCCCTCTGAGTTTCAGTTTTTTCTGCTGCGACCTGGCGATGACAACCTGGCCCTCTGTGGTGGGAGACCATTCAGTGCCATTACACAGATCGGTGTCTTGACAGAGAGCCAGGCTTTCACCCATCTCACTGCAGGTGCTGTGAGCACAGTGCTTTAAGTTCAGACAACTGAATCTGCGACTTGGGAAGTTGCACACTTTTACCACATGAAAGAAGCACCCACACCCTCATGAAGTCTCTCCTCAGCCTGATGTTCGGGGATCAATGTGGGAAAGGAGGAGGGAGAGCGTCCCAGAAAAACGGGAAGGGGCAGATTAGGAGTTAGGTGCTTTAACTGAACAGACTGGAACAGAAATACAAGACCTCTGGGGACTTTGGAATAATTCAGAGATCTCAGCTGAGGGGCCAGGCTATGGGCAAACTCAGAAACCTAGTTTGTGTCCAGAGGGAGGATGGAGGGGGTCTGCTTCTAGGGCGACCTATGAGCTTCAAGGCAGAGACGGTGCTCACGGCTGAGGATAGTTCCTCAGGGAAAGGCACCCACCAGCTTCTTTCCTACAAAATAAAGGGTCAGGTGAGAAACACAGGAGTGCTGTGAGGCATGAGGAGTGGAGGAAGGGAAGCAGGAATGAAGAGAACCATGGGAAGGACTGAGCTTGGCTGGGCCTGCATCCCCTCAGAGGCGCCTGGTCCCAAGGAGTCCAGCTCCAGCCAGGAGAAGTGGCAGCAGAAACCAATTATTTCTCCTGCATTTAGATGATCTGGGGGGTGCGTGGTGGATGTCGTGGAGCCGGGGTTCTTGGGCAGAGTGTGAAGCAGAGGGGAGGACCACACCACGGTGGCCCAGCCTTATCCTCGGGGATTTAGGGCCACACCACCTGCTCTCTGTGCAGGGAGCCTGAGGCGCAGACCCGGCCTATACCTGTCCCTGGCTCTCTGGCTGGGCAGTGCCTCTCCTGACTGCTGTGGCTGGGCAGCGCCTGCTCCATGGTGAGGACATCAGCTCAGCACGCTCCTGTCAGCAGCTCAGCCTTCGGTAAACACGCACAGTGCACCGTGCTTCATCGTGGCTGTCGGCGCTTTCAGTTTGGTTCTACTCAGTGAGCATGCGTGTGGCATTTGGTATGCCTCCACTGCTTTTCCTGAGCGCTGCTCCCTCTGCGAAACTCTAGACCGACTTTGGGACTTTGGGGTGGAAACATTTTATTCCTCAATTTCGGTAAGTTGATGATGCATTAGAGGAGCCAAAAATGCTTCACATATTACACATTGTGAAAAGCTCTCTAAACATTTCCAGGATTTTTGTGAAACTACAGTGTCTTGGTTATCTACTGCTGCATAACAAATCGGCCCATGACTTAGCAGTTTAACTACAGTCATATCTTACTATCCCTCATACTTCCTGTGGGCCAGGAATTTAGGAGCAGCTTGGATGGGAAGTTCTGGCTCAGAGTCACTTTTAAGGTTGAAGTCAGATGCAGGCGGGGACTGAAGCCACCCCCAGATGAAACTGCAGTTGGACAATCCGCTTCCAACGTGGCTCCTGTGCGTGGCTAGTGGCTCAGCGCTGGGTGATGCAGGCGGCGGTGGTGATGCAGGTTGCTCTCTAGGAAGCTGCTTTGGGGGCGCATAGGGCTTGCCGGCCACACAGGTAGATGACAACAGGGCAAGGAGAGCAACATCTTTAATGCTCCAGCTTCTGATGTCGCATACCATTCCTCCTGCCACATTTTATGAGTCACATAAGGCTACTCCTGCTCCCTTCTGGACAGGGACTATAAGGATATGTGGTATACCAAGAAGTGAGGGCCACCTCCAGTGCACGGCAACCACAAATATGAGCGGACAATGATAGCCCCACATGGGAAAACTCTCTTCTCCACTTAGCTGGCATGGTTTAGCACTGATGTGTCACGGTCCATCTCTAACCTGCAGCCCAGTTCTTGTGTGAGGTTTTCCTTCCTTACCCTTGTGTCCTGACAGTGCCCTTGTGCTCCCAGCCCAGCTCCTTGCCACCAGCAACAGGACCAGCGTCTACCTTCAGGTTCCCAGCTCCTTTTGAATTAAAACCCTTTTGTCTTTCTTCTCTGCTCCCTTCCTCTTTCCTTTGTGACCAGAATCTCCTTTGATCTATTGTTCTCTCAGTCCCATAGCAGTGTGATTCCACACAGAAAAATCAGATAGGAAAAGAGCGAGAGGATTTGTCCTATAAATACCAGCCACATGCACACACACAGCATGGGGCGGGATTATGAAATGCCACTGTACGTGCGGGATCCAGGGATTAGTTCTGCCTAAGACTTAAAGTACCATTTGGATGAGATTTAAGTTCTAATTGAGTTTCTCCACCTTCCACATTAAGATATCCTGTTACTACCTCATATTTACCATGTATATGTGGATAGAAATTCATCACCCTCCCAAATCCAGCTCCCCGGGCCTGAGGCATAGTTTCTTGTCCATGATTCTAACTTGTCCATCTCTCAGGGAGAGAAGTTAAAACCTCGGTCACTGCTCAACTCTCTGGATCTCCTCTGCCTACAACATACACTTAGCAATACAGGTTTAAGTGTTTCCCTACACACCCTTTGTCCCATTCTTAGAGATGCCCTAGATTCCTTCCCTCTCCTCACCTTACTTACATTGGTCTCTGGAGTTATGCAGCCACCTTGGATGCCTTCAGTCCCGTCAGATCCCCATGCTTCCACTACATCGAATTTTTCTTCAGTGCAGCTTTCATTATTTCAATCTTTGGCTCAAGAAATATTTCAATGTTTCCCCACAGAGGTTGGGATAAAGTCAACTCGACCTGGTGCTTAGGATCCTTAGCACTCACCCCAAAGTATGTCTCTCCTAACTTTTTCCTCCCATCAAGGTGAGCCACGCCCCTCCGCCAGCCCCTGTAGCTGCTCACTCTGCTCATGGCCTAGGGCGGCACTATTACAGGCAAGCACTGCCTGCTCTTCTGGAGGAGGCTGGTCTTCCCCACCCTGCTGCGTTAGGCACACGCTCATGGACCACGAAGAAATTGGTGCTCAGTTTTTAATGTGTTTTGTGGGCCCAAACCCCAGTAGAAGCCCCAAGAACAAAGGCTCTACTGAATTCCTCTCCAGCCTTCCAGCTCCACAGCTGCCTGGGCAGAGAGAGCTGATCTTCCAGTCATGGTTGGAGCCAAAAGCATTTCACTGCCTCAGAGAGGAGAATGCTAGGTGGCATTCCGTAGTGGAGGAGAGACCCTTCCTGTCTTCTGCAGTGATCTTTGTTTATGCTGGGTTCATTTTCTCTCTCAGTTTACCCTGTTCATTGTTTGACAATTTAACCATTATTCTGGTACCACTGACAAGCAACCTATTTAGGGCCACCCACTGAGGGAAAGTGGAGTCATTTGTACTTGTGGGTTTTTGTTTTCCACAAGATGCTGCTAGGGTGATAATGCCAAAATTGTGCAAATGACTGAAACAAAGAAATGTATCTCTCCTGTTGCCAAGGGCTGGAGCTCCCACCCGTCCCTGGAGAAGAGGTTGGACACCAGAGAAAGACAGGCATTCTGAGGTCACCTTTCTCTGGAAGGGGAAGCCCTATCTTCCTATCTTAGGTGACTTCTCCCTGAGAAAGATAACAACCATAAACGCACACCCTCATTAGCATTTCTATTAAGTCAACTAGGGAAAAGAGAGAAGAGTTGAGGGCAGAAGCCTGTTTGGCACTTAAGTGAATAAAGGAGAGCATTCTTTGCACATCCTGTGAATAAGAATCTATTCAGTGGAAGGCCCTTGGCTTGGCATTGTTTTTTATACAGAAAACACCAAGAAATAAACCCAGCTCGAATGTAAACCCCCGTCTGCTTTTCTAGAACCATCGAGAAGTTCTTGGATCTTCTCAGGATTAAGTCAGAGCCTTCCATGGAGCTCCAGCCTAAGTCTGAGTCAGGAAGCCGCGCAGCAGGAGAGCCGATAAGGGAAAACTGAAGTGAGATGAGGCAGAAGCTTGAGTCACAGCTCCCATTAGGCAGCGCGGGCCTCCCTGCAGTGTGTCCTCACCGCCTGGGTCTGGTCTGGGTGGGGATGACTTTAATCTGGGGCTCTGGCCGTATCTCTAAGATCTATTGTTAAACCAGGCATAATAATCACGAAATAGAACACCCTACCTAGCAACTCAAATCTAAGCTTTCAGTGCAACTGAGAAAAAAACCCAAACTCAGAGAAGTAGTGTCAGTGTGACCCAGAGAATGGGCATGGTGGTCACATCTTCCGTATCGAGATTCTAGAGGACAGGGCCCCGCAGGGCTCTCGCTCCTAAAGGTTCGGAGGAAAGCCAGAGGGTGGGCCTCGTGTCCATAGCCAACCCCAGCACCTCTGCTTTCCTTGGTTTTAGCTGTTGGGCTTGAGCACAGGTTTACTTCATAAAACAGTTCCCTGATTTTTAAGACAAAATATTCTCAGTTATTATTTAACTAATGTTAGGAGCTAGCATGCAATAAAACTCAAAGAGTCAAGAGGGACAGTTTGATGTCCTCCCGTGACTTTGTCATGAGCTCCTTGTGTCCATGTAGGACACTGCTGAGTGCAGACATCTCTGAGGATGTTTTCCGAGGATGGGTCTGATGGCATTAGAGAAAGTCACAAGCAAAGTATACCTGAAGAGGGGGAGCGGGAAGACAGAAAGGGTAAGGGATGAGTGGCAGGCTGAACAAGGAAGGGGAACTGGTGTGCACAGGTGTCGGACACGGTGTCCAGGTACATGACTGAAAATCAGGAAGGTGCCTATGGAGACACAGGCCCCCTGGTAAAAAACTGTGAGGTGTGATTGAAAAATACAGTGAGTACTTAAACTTTTAAAAGTTTTTACAATAAAAAATACTTCAATTAGGGTTTTTTTTGTGGTTCTTGCCACTTTCTGAAGCAGTTCGGGAAGTCCTCTTTCCTGAGGCTGTCTTTAGCTGTGCCGTCGTGGTTGCCTGCATGTCCTGACTTGATTCAAAACAGTCTCCCTTCATGAACTTTGACTTGAGGGGGAGAGCCAGGAGTCACACAGTGTGAGACAGCTTTGGAGAGGTGACTGGCTCACCAAGGAACACAGCCCGCTGCTGTTAGGAAGTAGGGCAGGCAGAAAAGGCATGGGGCGCCTTCCTCTCCTGCTTTGCTCTCTCCTTCCTGGCCACCTTGGCCTGAGCAGCTTCCCTCCGCCCAGGCCCTGCCGCATGTGGGTTCTGTGTGAGCCTGGACTACAGTTCTCACTGAGCCAAAACCAGCTTCTCCTCCTTTAAATCGTGGGTGTTGGTTATTTGTCCCAGAGGTAAAGAAAGCACTAAGACAGAGGCTCAAGGCAGTGGCCACATTCGCCTCATATTTGATGAGTGTCTTGTAAAAATACTCATGAACGAGGACTTCAGAACTGCAAGAACTGCAAAATGGCAAGGCCCACAGCTAAGCGTGTTTAAAGGGAGTTTTTGAGGAGGATTAATGGAAATGTGCCACTTACTGTAATTATTTTAAATTTAAATGGTCACTGTATATTTGGACCGTACCCACATTAGCTATCAGATCCATTTCTAATGAAAAATAGAGTGACTCTGTCACAATAAAATGGTGTGACATTTCTGCTGCCCTTTTATTGCCTCCAAAGAAGGAGTTTTTATAATCAATTGATCTGTAGAAAGAATCAAAGAACTATTCAAAGTAGCAAAAGCAGTATTTCAAACACCTATTGGGTGTCACTTTGCGCACTGAAAACCTGCCTATCCAGCCATCTCATTAACTTGTTCAAAATGTGTATCCACAAATGATGCATATTAGGTTTTCACAACAAAGGAGGCAAAGTTGAATCATTCACTGCCTTCATTGAGTCTGCTGTCTAGTTTACACTTTAGCATGGTGAGCACTAGTAAGTAGATACAATAACTATCGATCACATTTTCTTTCAATACCTGCATGATGTTGCAGGCAAAGAGACTGAGGTTATGGACCCTGAGATGTCTTAGTCAATGTTTTACAGCTGATAATCACCACAGAGCAGACTTAAACCAGCTTCAACAACACTAGACTGAAACTGTTCCCATGATATACACGTTCCACCTCTCCTTTGGGAAAGAAAGGGCTCAGAGAGAGAGAGAAGAAGCAGGAAATGGGAGAGTTTGCAATTACACTGCTCCATGTCGTGAACAGGCTTGCATAGCCAGGAGAAGTTAGCATTACTCACACAACGTCTAACATTTGTAATTTGGCCACTGGTGGATTCCCTGAACCTACTAGAAGAAGATTTGCTGTGACAAACAAACAAATAAGCTACAAACACGAAATGAGCTCCAGGAAGGTCCACATCAGCAGGACAGCTGAGGAAGACAGCCTGTATCACTGGTCGGATTTCTGAAGCAGACAAGAGGAGGTGGCCAGTAGCCTGAAAGGCACAAGTTCCTGACACCTCTGAGCGTGGATGTGTCCTTCCTTGTCAGCTCCTAGCCGGCTGCTAGTGATGCAGACATCTGTGTGCGAGGTGCAAGCCCCACGCTGCTCAGAGCTATCAGCACTCACATGTGAGGCATGAGCAGGATGGATCCTGCGGTACTCCGGGGCATCAAAAGGGATTACCCAACACCGGTAGCAGATTTTAATTTAGATGACCATGATGGGGGCTCGGGGAGAGCATGCTGAGAAATGGATACATTTAATTCCAGGGTAGCAAAAGGAATGAGATAAATGGATGATAAAGTACATTTAGAGGTCTATTTATGTGGCTTTCTATGATGTGGCCTCTCTTTTGTGCTACCCAGCAGGCTGGGGTAGTGAAACTCGCCAAAGCAGGCTGGCCGTGTGCCTGGGATTCCAGGGGCCCAGGGAGAAATTAACAGCTTTCACTGCTCTTTGTTACCTTGAGACAAACAAATGTACACTTCTTAATGATGCAGACTATCCAACACCCAGCACTGGGTTTCTGGTGGGGTACAAGTGGGCCCCACCATGACGGAACACTTTCAGGAGTCAGTTTCCATACACTTCACTGATTGATTGATTGATTGATTGATTACTATTGTCTTGGTTACTGTTTGAAGTCTTCTATTGTAAGAGTCCCCTACTATTTTCCAAGCTCAGTATCACTATGACTACTTAAAGTTCAATGATTTGCCATCCGTCCTTTCTGCTTCTATCTAACGAGGGATTACTTAGCACATATCAGTCACAGATTTATTTGTTCAGTTATTCAACAACTGTTTTTTGACTGATCAACTATTATTTACCAAGCACTTCAGGAGAGTCAGAAAATATAGCAATGAGAAGCACAAACCGACTCTGTCTTCCAGAGGAGAATTCACTGAAGAAGGGAGATGAATGATGGCAAAGCATTAGAATTTTAGTAAGTAACATGGAGGAGGGAGGTACAGAGTTGAAGCAGTGATGGACAGTGAGAAGAGAGCTCAAGGAGGGTCCCTGAGGCAGCTAGGATAAGGACTTTCTAAAGAGGGACCACTAAAGCTGTTGCTGTTGACTGAAGAAGACCTTGGGTAAAGTCTCTTAGCAACCTGGCAACAGAAGGCAACATTCGCACCCTGATAAAGAGCATCACAACGTACTGTTGACTAACATCGCACCTAGTGACAAGAGACTGGAGCACCTTCCCCAAGATTAGAGAGAGGACTAGGTTGGCTGCTCTCTCCACGGGAATTCAGCATCAAATCAGGCCAGGAAGTTAAGCAAAAAAATAGGAAAGTGTGTGTAGACTGCAAAGGAAGAATGAAAAATTTTTCTGTTTGTAAATGTGATGTTTATATACAGAGAAAAAGAGACCACCAAGAAATTATTAGAAGTAAGAGGCAAGTTGAGCTAAGGTACAGAACACTATGATAAATACACGAAATTAAATCACATCACACACTATCAAGGAACAATCTGAAAATGAGTACATTTATAACAGTATTTAAAATAAACAAATATTCCATAATAATATTAACTGTGACACCTGTACTCTTAAAAACTCTAAAACATTGCTGAAAGAAAATTTCAGAAATCCAGGGAAGAGAACAGGCATCCGTGTTTAAGGATTAGAAGACTTAATATTTTTAAGATGTTAAACCTCCAAATTCATTGATACATGAAACATAATCTCTGTGCAAATCCCAGTGTCTTTTTTATTATTTGAAGAAACTGACAAATTGATCCAAAAATTAATATAGTGATGCCAGAGACCTGAAATAGCTATAGCCACCCTGAAAACAAATAATTAAATTGGAAATCTGTCACATTTCCTAATTTCAAAACTTACTAGCAAGTGATAGTAATGAAAACAATGCCATTAACAGTAGAGTAGATATACAGACCAATAGGAGGTAATAAAATGCAAAATTGAAGCTATCACATTTATGCTGAGTTAATTTTTAGCAAACGTGCCAAGAAAATTCCATAAGAAAAGTGTCATAGTCAGGTGTTGTGGGGAGAACAATTACAATCAGGACATAGAATTTACAACATGATTTTTATGATGGTCACCCAGAGTTAAGCACAAGAAAGTGCAGGAAATCTGTCCACAACATTAAAGACCCAGAATATTCAGCCAAGGACCTGGATCCCACAGCAATGTCCTGTGTGAGTCCAGCTGAAAACCTAGGGCCCATGACAATGCCTCCCATGAGTCCAACTGGAGGTCTAGAGCCCACGAGAAGGACTTACACCAGTCTGTTTTACGGATCCATGCTGGGAAGACCCAAAGGCCAGCGGTGGAAGCTAGAAAGTCTATGCCAGTGGGTGAAGGGGCTGTAGGTTGAGGGTTCTACACTGGAGCTGAGAAGTCATGCTCAGAACAAAGACCAGGGCTGTCCTGAAAAGTACCACAGCCATCCTCAGCAACATGAAGGTCCCGAGCTCCTCCAATGATGAGAACAGTCCAGTACATGTCAGGAAGTCAGCATGACAAGCTTCTCTTAGAGACTAGACAGCCTGGCTCCCTCTGGAGCCAGGCAGGAATGATCAATGTAAGGAGCAAAAATCTCTCAGAGTGAACACAGCCACTCTCACCAACAAGGTCCCAAGCTCCTCCAATGACAATGGTCAAACTCACACTGGGGAGGCTAGTCATGACAAACTCCTCCAGGAGAACTGATGGCTTGAAATAGCAACACTTAGGAGAACCCACAACGCTTAGCTCTTCTTCCCCATGTCTCTATTTATGCTGGGAACTTTCCTCAGCTGGACCATCTACACATACCACCATGCTGATTTAATTCAGCTGGTGGTAAGGTGACCACTAGTTTTTAATCCATAACATAAAGGAATTAGTTTTTTTAATGAATGGTGCTAGGACAATAGGACAACCATATCCAGCAGGAAGAAGTTGGATTTCTACCTCACACCAAAAATGAGCAAACAGGTAACAAACAAACAAACAAAACCTAAAAACTGATCATGGACCTTGATGTAATAGCTAAAATAGTAAAACTGCCAGAAATAAAAATTCAGGGTATATCTCTGCAAATTTGGGTTATCAAATAACTAAGAAGTCTTATGTATGATAACAAAAGCACAAGTGAGTAAAGAATAACCAGGTAACTTTGTGATTCAAAGGGCACCCAGAAGAATATGAAAAACAGAATACTCAAAATGGAAGAAGATTCTCACAGATCATGTATCAATCAAAAAAGTGCTGCATATAATATATAAAGAGTCCTTATAACTCAATAATATAAGACAGATATTTAGTTTCAAAAAGAGAACCTCTATAGGAATGAGCATTTCACCAAAGCAGATATACAAATGTCCAATGAACACATGAAAATATGTTCAACATCATTAATCATTAGAGAAATGCTATCAAATTACAATTGGATCGTACTTGGCACCAATTAGGAAAGTTATAATGAAGAAGGAGATAACAAAACTGCCAGAGAGGACGCAAGAACTGGAGTCCCCTTGTATCACTGATGGCATTGTAAAACATGTGGCTGCTTTGGAAGACAGCGTGGCAGTTCCTGAAAAGTTTAGACACAGAGTTGCATTATAACCCAGCAACTCTTCTCCTCAGTATATGGAGAGAAATGAAAACATATGTCTACACTAGAATGTAAACTTTCACATTCACAGCATCATCCTTCAAAGATAAAAAGCAGATCAAATCCATCTGATAAAAAATAAAACATGGAATATCACTGCAAGAGGGTACTGCTTGGTTAGAAAGAGAAATGGAGTATGATATATGCATGCCACAACACGGATGAGCTTTGAAAAATCAGGCAAAATAAAATAAGTCATTCACAAAAGACCACACTTTATGATTCCATTTATATTCAGTGACCAGAAAAGGCTAATCTATAGAAACAGAAATAGACTGATGGCTACCTAGGGCTGATAGCAAGGCAAAGGCTGTGCTGAGACATATCGTGCATGGACCTGGAGTCCAGACCATGGAGGGCAAGTCTTTCAGACTGAGTGCCAAACTGCCACCAAACACCCACTTATTTATCACACAGTTCCAATTAAGCTTGAATACTGAGGGTTTAATTTGGAAGAACAACTTGTACATTAATTTCTTTTGTCTTAATAGGAAAACATGCTAAGACATATACCATAGGTTCACCACCCCTGATTTAGGGAATCAAGTTTGAATTTCCTTGCAATGGGCAAAGATCAAGTGTTTCAGCCAAAAATTGACAATTGCTGCCATACAGACTATTAATTGGATAGAACAAGAGCAGAAACTGAGAAATGGATAGTTGTTATATGGAGAGATGTTTGTTCTGTGAACTAGTAGGTGTGATTATGAGCTATATTTAGCAGGAAAGGTTGATGGGACTTGATGATTAAATGTGGATGACAAATGAAAGGAAGGGTTTATGGATGATTCCTGGGTGTGTGGCATAACTACTCGAGTGGGTGGAGACAGAAAGAGACAACTGAATGAAAACATAGATAGCATAGTATGGTGACATCTCGGTTCAAAAGCTCCATTTTTTCCATGATTTTAGTTGCAGAGTTCATTCCGTGATGCTAATTGCAACCAAATCGCTAAATGGGGAACAAATTCTAGAGACAAACTCATGGAAAGAGTTAAATTCATGAACCAAGGCACCACCATATTAGTTTAAAAGGGGGAACTTAATTTTGGGAAGGTTAAATTTGAGCTTTCTGAAGGGTGTCCAGGTGGAGATGTCAAATGAGCAGATGGATATGTGAGTCTAGAACTAGATGTTTGGGCTGGAGATACAAATTTGGGAATCATTAACATAAAGATGCTATTAAAACAAGGTCACCTAGGGAGTGTGTAGGGAAGCCAAAGAAATTTTAAATACTGAAGACAAATGTTAGTTTCACTATCTGATTGTCAAACTAGAAAAGCTCTAGCACTCTATGGGAGTGAACAGTAACTAGGAACAGTCTTTTGAGGACTCAGAATCCAAGGAATCATTGGCAGAGACTGAGTTGAGTAGAAAGGTGTTGCCATCCTATTTGATCGTTGGTAAGGTGCCAACACTAACCACTCCAGCCACATCTGGCTACAGGGCTGTGGGTGCTGGACACCCCATCTTGGGCTCACTGTGTAGCAGAGTAGATGGATTATGGGAAAGTCAGATGTGACCGGCTTCACAAAACAGAGCAACCCAGGACACAGCCAATTCAGACAGCACCTATTGATCGATTTGCATGGAAGAGCTTCATGTTTCCCCAGCTGGGAATACTGATCATGAACAGCAAACAGCAACTAGAGGACAGGGAGGTGTTTTTCATCAATGACACAGCCAGCAAAAATATTGTTGACATGTTTGGTTGCATTCTTTGTAAACCAGATTCATTGCTTTTGCTAATAGAAAGATCGTACCTCCACATCCAACTCTATAACAAGACCGGGTCTTGCCCATCATCTGTGCTTGAGCAGCACTTGGTCCAGTATTTGGGGTACAATGCATGGAGAATTCTCCACAAATGTCTATTGAATAAATGGCTAATAAGGGTGAGATGTCTCTAGATCAGTAAAAGCAAAAGCAAGGATAGAGAAGCCCTCCTCTCCTCCCAACACGTCAGGCACAGGACGCCATTTAACTTCCGACCCACTTGCCTGGGAAATCCTTTACAGATTGCCACATTCACTTTCACATTTCTTCTGGAATCTGTGGAATCAAACCCACCCTCCTGGGTTGCCTTGAGAAGGGGAAAGAATTGGGTTTCAACTGACAAACAATATGGTCTCCTAATCTTCCTCTGTGGAAAGAAACAACTTCATCTACTTCCTGGTGAGATTTCATCAGAACAAGTAATTTAATGATTTAAAAGTGTTTTAAATAAGACTTAAGGTTGTAATGTAATGGGATGGAAATTGTCTTTTTGTCGTTAAAACTGAGACCCATAGAAGTTAGTGGTCTTGACCAACTTTCCCACTTGCTTGGTCAGCAGGCGTCACTATGAAGGTGCTCTTCACAACATCATGCTTCTTACCACTGGGAGGATCTCCTGCCCAAAGTTGTCCTGTGCACTAAAAGACGAGGAGACCCCAAGGCACTGTCCACCTGGAATCAAAGCTATGGGTGGATGGGGTGTGGCCCATCCAGATGGAAGCCTGTCCTATTCTGACCCCCGTTGGCTTTTAGGAAGAATGTTGATGCTGAGCAGGCCCAGAAAGGTGCCCCCATCTCTGATTGTATTCACAGTGCAGCTCTAAATTTTCCCGGGTGCATGAACTTCAAGCAGGGGAGACACTCTCTGCCAAGAGGCAGATGGCTAAATCAGATGATCCTTGATTCTGACCTAAATCATTATTCGGAAATACGAACCATTTATAATTACACCTCCAAAGCAACTCCTTGCTTCACAAGGGAAAAAACTGTGACAACTGTGTCTAACTTTGCTGAGCGTTCACACTTTGGGTTTGGCAAGGACTGTGGGCCTTTTACACTGAGGCTTTGTTTCTTGTTGTGTCTGGACCAGCAGATCCATTTCCCTCCCTCTCTGCTTTCACACCCTAAGTACTGGTCAATGGTCAGGTTGCTGTCTTGGCGACGGACATAATAAATGTAGGCAGGATATTTACATTCGCTATTATATGTTTTAAAATTTCCTTGGCAGAAGAACGGAGAATGCAAAGCAATAGCATGGCTGGAGGCAGGGGGCCATAATTAAAATCCCTTTTTGTTTTTTAATGGCTTATTAAAATGCTTGTGAAACCTGCTACACAAAGCAGCAGCCAAAACCCTGTTGCTGCTAAATGGAATGGAATGGATTTTTTCAAATGTCACGCTAGTATCCACTTAATAATACATTTTTCTATAGGCAGGACAATAATATATATTTTAATCACTTTTCTACAGGCAAATAGACTGCGCAGGAGCTGCCCTTCACTGGCACTTGGAAATTATAAATTTTTCAATAACCTTTTCTATTATTCATCCTGTGTTATTCTGTAACATTTCTGCATGAGGAATGTGCTTCCCAGACACTTTATGAATCTCTTCCATTATTTATTAAACAGTAAGGTGTCTCCCTAAAACCCTCACCCCAATCCCCTAGAGAAGACTGCCTGGAGGAGGGTCCAAACATGGGTAGCTACATCCCGGGTTATTAATAATTTCGCATCTATAAGAGATTCTGATTGACTAGATTTTTCCACATGGCCCAACTTTGACTGCCTGAGGTGTGCAAGCTCAGGGAGTGGCCTTCGCTCTTTGGGAGAAGGTAGGGAAAATCAGTGGCCAGAAAGGGCCCTCACCTACAGAAGAGCACTATGTTCACTGCTCTTGCATTGTTCCTGTTCCAGAAGGAAGCTCCTTGGGGTGCTGACCAGGGAGGCAGGACTGCTGATTGCATTTTTGCTGCAGGTAGAGAACCTAATTTAGATGAATCTCCTTTTTTTCATGGTTCTTGTGCATACAGTGGTTTCCTTGTTTGAACAACTATGACTCATTCTTCACATCTCAACTCTATCCTGTGTTCTCCGTGGGTGGGGGGCCTCCCCAGACACACCCCTAGTAGAATAACTCTTCCTGTGTTTCAAGGGGTCATGTGCTTAGCTATCTCAGTATTGTCACACTGTGTTATGTCATTGTTTTGAGCTATGTGAGAGAGAGATGGGTTGTCTCCTGTTAACCATATACTCTCTATGAGAGGAAATGGAGTTAGCAGTAAGCAGGTCTCTCATCATTATTTGGAAAGAGTGAATGGATTCCTAAATAATAAGGTCAGCCAGATGGTCCTAACATGTTCTCAAAGATGCAAAAGGTTCATGTCATTGAACACCCATGTGCTTCTGCACGGCTCCCCTTCCTCACGAAGTTGAGCAGGAGCACAGTGACAAGTTCCAGTCCAGTCCGGGCACCAGGTGGACAAGTAGCCTGGTATGCTCAGGGCTGAGTACCTTTAAAATCAGCCTGTGTCAGCAGTTCTGTCCTCTCTTCTGTGGTCTGGTGGGAGGCATGTGCTCTCTGCTGCAGCTGCAAGGCGATGGGTCCCCCAGGGGACAAATCCACATGCACGTACGCACCAACCTGCACTGTCTCTGAGCTATGCATGACCTCGAAATTTCTGTTTCGTTAACTCAAACCTAACCCAGCCTCAGTATAATCCATATGGCCAGAACATCCTTTAAAGAGAAATGTCTGGTGCTAGGCCTTTGTCCTTAGTGTTGTTCTTAACCTATTTTACCTGTCATTTCCAAACCGTTCCACTCTGGGGAACGGGCAGGTACCAGTGTGTTATCATCTGGCACCACAATTAGAAGAGAAGACTGAAATGGGAGAAGTTTCCAGAACTCTGGAAATCTGACCTATTTTGAATATGCCCTTGAGGAACCCCCTGTGAAAAACTGTTATGACAATCTTCCTGCCACTAGCAGTCTGGTGAGTGGCTGTCCTCAGAGATAGGTTTCTCCTCTCCCCTCAGCCTGCAGAGCTCAGTGCCTGGGAGCTTCTGGCAGCCTCGCCCCTTCCCATCAGAGACCCTTGGGGAAGGAACGGAGAGTGTCGCAGTCAAGGGAGCAGAAGCATGCGAGTTCATTCCTGGGGCACCTGCCAAGGCTGGGGGAGCGATGCTTAATGTCCTGTGGTTTATCTTTTTAGGGGATTTTATGTGTGCATCTGTGTGTATGTGTGTGTGTGTGTGTGTGTGTGTGCATGTGTGTGCATGTGTGTGTGTGTGTGTGTGTGTGTGTGAATATGAGTGTGTGTGTGTAGTGCTGGGGATTAAACATAGGGCCCCACATTTGGTCTGCACGGAGCTCAATCTCCAGCCTTGTTTTTATTTTCATTTTGAGACAGGGTCTTGCTAAGTTAACTGGGCTGGTCTTGAACTTGCTCTTCTCCTCGCTCAGCCTGAGGAGTAGCTGGGAGTAGGCATGCACCACCTCGTCTGGATTTTCTTTGAGATTTCTGAGGTGTGCCTGTGAGCTGGGTATTTCACCCCTGGTATTCAGATACCCAGGGGGCTGTGATGCCCACGGGGCAGGGGTAAGTACTGGGAGTGGGACCACACAGCCTTGGTGTCGACATATCTACCACACGGCTCTCTGAACAAGGTGTTTGCTGATCTCTGGATTTTAACCTAAATAATAATCTTGATCTCAACTGCAAAAGCATTAGATGGAGCATTGGATGAGCACCCTTGAGAGTATCCAGAGGGGGCTTCCTGCCATCCCGGAGAAGGACAAGCTGGGCCAAGTACCCAAGTGCCATCACCAGATAGGTCCATCCTAAGGTAAGTGCCACCCCCTGCTGCAAATAGGGAAACTGTCACATGGCTAATGAGTGCTGCTGAAAACAAGGGACCTTTTTCTTCCCTGCCACGTGGATGGTGCTGCAAAGGGCCTCACTTCTGAAAGGGACAGGGGGCTGAATCCAGGCAGGGCTCCGGTATTTCATGTCCTATTGAGGGTTATTTCCTGGATGAACAGGACGGCAGCCACTTTCTACAGCGTTTTGTTCAGTACGAGCAGACCATTCTCTGTGTGTCTCTCTCTGAAGTATTGAGACTCTGCTTTTGAGGTCCTCCTGAGCTATTCTTGCCTGCCTGTGAATCCTGCGCTCAGACAGAGTCCTCGCTGGTTTCAAACAGGAGGCAGAGAGGTTTGGTGCTTCTTCTCCATCTCCCCACAACCTCCCTCTCGCCTTGCACAGCCCATCCCAGGGGCTGGCGTGGGGCCCCAGTGGGACATGCCTCCCGCCTCCCTCCTTTCATCCCAGCCAAGCCTCCTCACACACAGCCTCTCTCTAAATATCATCCATTCGTGTGTGTTTAAGAGCAAGGGGGAACACAGTTCCATGAGACGGAGATGTTGTTTGCAAAATAATAATAGCATCCCAGGCGATGAGAGGCAAACACCCCCCGGGGTCAGTACTGCTGAATGATCCATCTTTCTTAACTATTTAGCTCATGAGGACACTGAGTGGAACACTTAGACTAATTTTAGGGTCTTTCTTTTCCTCTGTGTGAGCTGCTCAGCCTTCTTCAACACAGAGTCTGTATTCCTAATTGGATCTCATCAAAGCTTTCCCGGACTTCAGCTGGCAGAGCCACATCGGGATGTGGAGGGAGAGGACTGGCACAAGGGGAGCGCTGGTCAGACGCACCTGGTACCGGCTGTGCCCGTGCAGGTCCAGAACAGAACTGCAAGCCTAGCAGTGGGACTCAGGAGCAGCACAGGCCTCACTCCCACGATGGACAGCAGAAGTGCCAACCGCCTCAGGTAGAGAAGGCTCGCTATGCTAGAGAGTACACCACATGCTCTGTGCATACATTCTGATGCAACTCCAGCCAGATCCTGGGAGGCAGAAGCACTGTTAGTCCAGTTTCACCAACAAAGAAATGGAGGTACAAGAAGTTGAGTAAGTGGCTCCAAGACACACAGCTTGTGACCGGCTGGTCACAAACGGAAGGCCAGGCAGAGCAAGAAGGGAGAAATGAAGGTTGCGGTGACAGGAAGCATATCTAGTGATCTGATCTCCCTTCCTGCCAACTTCACTGGGTGTTAATGCAGGGCACAAGCAGGAGCTGGATCCATCCCTTTGCTTTCTTGAAAGATGTTGCAATCATTTCCTCAGAAGGAAGAGTGCCACAAATCTTCCTTAAAGTAATCAGCTTTCTTTTGTTACAAAGGTGACAGGATAGCAGTATGTATGATTTCAGGGAGGAGGTGCTATCTTGGCACACCTCAAATAACATAATACCCTCAGCACTTATCATACGGAGAGCATTAATATGTCTTTAAAAATCTACAGGACACAAAAGAAATTCTCTTCATGGTCTTTCCCAGCACCAAATTACTGTGAGCAACAGAAAAGAAAGTGTTGCTATGTACATTTTCCTTGATTTTAATTGCCATGAGGTATAAATCTAAACTCTCTTGCCTTATCACTTTGTTTGGAACAAAACAAAAGCAAAGAATCTTCCATGTCCCCCAGAAACAAGGCTGATGTGAGCCTCTAGCAACTGCAGAATAATCCAGCTGTGCCCGTTCTGACCTTCCGTACAAATTCACCTGAGCAAGTGCAAGTGGGGTGCCCACTGGCAAATTGGGTACCATGATGGGTAATGAAGGGAGAGAATCAGATCAAAGTTCTTAGAGACTAGTGAGAATCAGATGATACACGGAGCATCATGAAATCATGGCAGAGATGGACTGTGCCTAGAAAGAAGAGAAACATGCTCTCCATGGGGCGATAGAATATGGTAAGGAACAAAGCAAAATAGGGCAGAAAAAACAGGAGGGCTTCAGGACTAGAAAAAGTGAGGTCTAAATCTCAGCTTTCCCCACGTTCTATTAGCAGGGTATTCTTCTACTGAGCAGTTTTCTCATCTATAAACTGGGGACAGTTATGATTTTTGCAGAGGTATAATGGGGATTCAATGTGGAAACATGGGAACCCCTTAGGGTAGTTTTGGGCATGGGCTAAAATGGGTCCTTGCCCATGGGGTAGGGCATTATCCACAGGTGGAGATATCTGGCCCCTGGGCTCTGGGAAGGCTCCTTCCATGTGCTAACTGATACACTGGGACCCACCGGCCAGCCTCCCATCTGCAGAAGAATCTAGGCCTCCACCTGCCTGGAAATGGCTCAGCATTTTTACTTGTTAGAAGGCAAAAGAGTAGCAGAGTAGGTGACGTCCCTCTCACCTACAGATTTACTGGAGCAAAAATCCAAATGGAAGCAGCTGACCCTAAAGGGCCTCAAGGAACGGGGGCCAACAGGAAGAGGAAGTGGAGGGGCTGGGGCACCCGAGCAGCATGCCTATCCCTTGCCTATTTCATTCCAAGAGTGGATAAGGAGAGGAGGAGATGTAAATAATTGCTTTTTGGTGGATGTCAGAGCACATTTCCTGCCAAAAGCACCACTCACAAGGGCACCTGCTTGACACTTGGGCAAGGGAGGAAGTGGGGAGAAGAGGACAACATGAAATTACAAGTGACAGCATTTCCTGTGCCTGTGATTACAATGGCTTGTAGACGAGGAGGACTGTGATTCCGGCTGCCAGCCATGGCTGTAAGTCGCCAGGATTGACAGGGGCTATGTGGCATCTGAGAGGACACTGGGAGCCTGGACACCTGCTTCGAGCCTAGGCTGAGGGGGAGGCAGGACAGACGGAAGGGACCTGGCGCTGTACTGTGGGAAGTGTTGGTCGGAAGGAGCTCAAGAGCATGACTGTGAACCAAGCTCAGCGTGTGGTGCTCCTGTGTGGGCCGGAGTTATGCACACGCGCCTTGGCGGGGTGGTGGATGAGAGAGCTGTGGTTCACATCTGGGTGTTCCCTCAGAGCCTCACGTGTGCAAAGGTGCAGATTTGGGAAGGTGATGGGATCACAGGGGCAACTATATGCCGTGGAGGATTATTCCACCCATGAGCTTGTGGCTAAGTGTGACACAGGCAGGCGGGGTCAAATCAAGGGAGGTACGGCCCGGAAGAGTGTGGGCTTTTCTGGCTCCTCACACATCTCTCTCTGTGTCTGCTTCCTGTCCACCATGAGGCGAGCAGCTTTCCTCTGTCTGGGCCTCTCCTCCATGCTGCTGCCGTGTGAGGACAGGTACTGTGCTTCCAACAATACGAGCCAAGGCATTGTCCAGCATCTGTGATTTCCAGGGCCTGGGCTACATATATTGCGACTTTTAAATGGGAAAGACGTAGTCACTACTTTATAGGAAGCAGACGGTTAATGACGTTTCACAGAGAAGGCCACTGTTTCAGAGATGATGTGACATACTTAAGTTTCTCAGCCAGAAACACTAATGACCCAGCCTAGGCTGAAAAACAACACTTAGCAGGCTTCACTTCTCATTTCACAGGAGCCACCCTAGTCCTGTCTTCCACTGTCAAAGCTATCCCTCTGGCCCTCTGGCAATTACTAAGTTAAACAGGAAAACGTAGGATAATAGTGTAATAAAAAGACAATTTTCTTCTCAACATGGACTTGACCAAGACAAGTACCTAGGAAGAGAAGCAGAACACACAGGGACCCAGCTAGGGGTACCACCTGGAATGGGAAAAGGACCTGTCACAGAGCATCAGTACCCAAGGAGGCCACAGGTCCCTTGTGCAGGTAGAGGGAAGGAAGGAAAGGAGCTTAGCCATAGAGTGGAAAAGGCCGTGGGCTGGCCTCGTGCACCCAGTAAGTGGGTGGATCTTCCTCAGAGTAGAGCACACGAGCTGCTGCTCCAGTGAGACCCGTGGGGACATTAAGAGCTACTCCCATGTCCTCACACTGCAGAGTGGACATCAGTCACTTTCATACACCTACTCTCACTTGCTGCCCCTGAGACCTGGAATTTGTTCTTGACCCCAACTCTTGGGGTCATCTCTACGGGGTCCTGGCTGTGAAAAGAGAAAGGGTGCAGTTGATGGTCAACAGCACTGGACAGAAGGTTCTCCGCCCCTGCCCCTTTCATGAGAATGAGTCAGGCAAAGAGCAGGGTCAAGGGAAGGTGGGAGGCACTGAGTGCATCATTTGAGAGCCCGTGGAATCTTATTCACAGATCCTCATGGAAGTAACTTCCAACATTCCAGTTGCTCAGTGATACCTGCATTTATTAGAATCCTGGCATGTGACACGTGGCTTGTTTGTTGGGTTTGGGGTTAGGAGAACCACTCTCCCCACCCTTTTGAAATGCTCTAGTTCTATGGGGATCCTTTATTTTGTGTGATGTAAACTTCCCGAAAGGGTCCAGTACGTGCTGTGAAACACGGCTTTTCTCTCTTCACAGTGAGGCCAGGGGAAGAGTGCCAACATATTCTGCTGGCATTAAGGGTGCGTGTGTGTGTGTGTGTGTGTGCATGCGCGCACGCGCGCGCGTGTGTGTGTGTGTGTGTGTGTAAAATCTTTTCAACAAATGTGCTGAGGAGGAGGTGGGAGTGTAGGTCCTAACCATGCAGGTCCCAGTGAAATGGAGTCCACAGAAGGTGCCAAATGTGAAATGACAAATAGAGATTTCATGTTAAGTAACCTGGACAGGGAAGAAGATTCCTGGTTTCATCATCAGCGCCAGGAAAGTAGGATCAGGAGGCAGCAGAAGCGGGTGCATGGCTGCTCCTGCGGGTTCAGGGCAGGGGCTGGGTGCGTGCGTGGTATTTGATGCCGAAAGGAACTGAAGCAGCAGCTCTGCCAATGCCAGAACCAAGTGCTGCAGGAGCTTCAAGGTCACCTTCAGCCCCACCACGGTAGAGGGAGGATGGCACTCCGGTGACGGGATGCCACCTCTATGACCAAGATGCTGAAAGGGGCGGTTTCCTTCCTGGGCAAGGCGGCTGGCTCTCACCTGGAAAACTAGCTGCTTTGGCGTCCAGCAGCCCTGGGGGGGCACCTGGCCGGGCACTAGCACCTGCCACCAATCACATGAGGGAGTTGAGGCCGATCTCCAGCACGTCTTGGCCCTTCAATCAACACCAATCTCTCTCTGCCTCAGTTTCTTAATCTGTGAAGTGGGAGTGATTTTAGAAACCACCTTTCCTGGGACACAAGGGTCAGTGAGATGACACATGTACGTCACTTAGAACAGTGCCTACCTCACACTGAGCATTCCACAGGTTCTTCCTTATCAGTTGCCTTTCTGTGACCTGACCTCAGCTGGTACTTAGTTAAGGGTTACTCTTCCTCCTCCTCTTCCTCTGCCTCTTCCTGCAAAAGGTGTTTCGGACTTTCTCTGTCTCACTTTATATTCCTGACTGAACTAGTTTGGCTCTCTGGACACCTCTTCTGCAGTGCTCTCAGCTCTGGTGCCTCCCTTGTGCCAACCCTGGGGACTTCCCACCGCGCGCTGTTTCTCATGCGTGGTCCTGAAACAAGAGTCTGTGCTGCCTGCGACAGAGGGCTGAAGTGCAGCCCTGCCCAAGCAGGCCTTCGTTATGTCTGGGGAAGTAAAGTTAATGGGATGGAATTTTAGAACATACACTCCGCTACCAAATTCATTCTATACCTAGAGAATCCATCCGTATTTCAATCTGCCAATATTTGAGTCCAAAGATCTGACTATCTTTAATGACAACTTTGGGGTGGTGAGACAGAATAATGTATTCTCAAGACTAAGGCCTTTGAAGTAAGATTTTCATTAACTGTGTAACTTGATGTATTAAGATCTCTGTGACTTAACTCCTCACCTGTAAAACAGTGACAATAACAGTCTGTTCCCGAGGGTGAAGAGAGAATGAAGTGGGATAATCCAGGATAAGCTTATGTTGGATAATAATGCTAGGGCCTGGTTAGTACTGTTTAGGCTTCTTCTGGTATCTCAGTACTTCTATTTGATTTTAAGCCTTGTAACCATGCCTTCACTTATAGTTAAGTCACTTCAAATTAATTACATTTATTTAAAAAACCTTTTTGCAGTGCTGGGGTCAAACACATGGACTTATGTGTACTAAGCAAGCACTATAGCACTGCCCTACACCACAGGACCCCCATAGTAACTTCACATAATGCACTGCTTGGTACCTCTTTCAATAGCTGAAGTTGCTGTGGTGGTGTAAGATCAGTGACAGAGACACCACCCTCCAGGGAGTTAAAAAGGCCTAAAAAGTAATCACTTAAAAATGATACACAGGCTTGTTCTTTGAAACATCTTGGGAGGAGAATGGAGCACTGCAGTGGCCTGAAGACCCGCTACCGTCATGACATCACGACCTGCTGCTGTGTAAGCAGGCAGCGGGCAGTCGCTCTCTCTGTACCGGGGATGGGGAGCCTTTGGCGCTTTCAGGGGTAACAAACAGCGGCTGTGGCACATGGGCTGTGGGTTTGCCACCACTGCTCTGGTTCCTGGGGCCCGGAGTTGGGTACCACTTTGCCAGTACCTCTGTCTCCAGGTCTCTCCCGAGCTACAGGAAGGCTGATTCCAAGGCTGTGGCCTCCTCCCTGGGCTCCCTGGAGGGCGATCACAGCGACAGGGGGCAGGCGCTGACCCCCCCCCCCACCCTGCCAGCTGGCTTCCCTCAGGGTGTGCCATCCAGGAGAGTGGAAGAAGTCACTGAAGAAGTCACCGTGTTTTAATTTTGGAAATGACATCCTGTCATTTCTGCCATAGTTTATGTGTTAGGATTGAGTCAAGGGCAGGGCACAGGGCTCAGGGGCACAGTGCTCGCCTGGCAGAGTGAGGTCAGCAGGTCGGTTCCTGGTACCAAAGAGAGAGAGAGACATAAACAGAGAGAGGATTGAGTCAGTAAACCCTCCCCAAGGGGAGGGGGTTTTACAGGTGTGCAGACAGCAGAGCCAGGGTCTTGGGCCCTTTTTACCAGGGGCTCATGTGCTAACCAGCCATGCCAAGAGGGACTCTGGAGAGACTCATCTCCTAGGGGCTTAATAAACCTGAGGTGAGAAAACATGTACTTAAAAATACTAGTCACACACACACACAGGCGTGTGCGCACACACGGTAACCTCCCTGACCTCCAGAGAGCAGCCACTGGGGCCAGGTCCTGTGCTCCTTCATTTGTAAACACCTCCCACTTCCTCTCCCGTTAGCCCTTTGGGAGGACACAGCCTGCTTCAGGCTCTGGTCATCTTGTGATATATTTCCGGGCGTGGAGAGGATGTCAGAAGCAAGGAAGGTTAAAGTAGCTGCTGCCCCCCCCCCCCCCCCCGCGCAGGAGGAGAGAACAGGAAGCCCGTGCTGCACCAGGGCAGGAGGGCAGGAGGAGCTAGGGGAGTGGGCGGGGAGACCCTTCTCCCTTAGCTCCCCGTGCCCCGTGTCCCTGTGCCCCGTGCACCTGTGTCCCGTGCACCTGTGTCCCGTGTCCTGGCTGGGGACACAGAAAGAGGATGTGGACTCCGGGGCCTCACTAGAGCCCCCAGGGCTTTGTGCACCAAACAGTGCTAGAATCAAAGTAGCAAGTTTCTGCAGGAGCCAGCGTTGCTGGGGGTCGGGGTCCCCTGGCCTCGGCCTCCCCTGGGGTCCGTGTCTCACGAGGCAGCACACTCGTCCGCGCAGTTGGCCCCACGTGGTTCCCAGGCCGAGCCAGCTGGCGGGAAGGCTGCCAAGGCAGCAGAACTGACGAAAAATTCTCAATCACATTTACATGTGCAAAACGGGAAAGCAAGGGGGAAGGGAACCCTCCGGAATCGGGAAGGAAGTCACCGGCTCGCCCGCCAGCCAGCGCCCGTGCAGAGAATCAGCCGCAGATTTGCCTCAGATGTTCGCAAATCGCTGTCCTTAAGAGCTCTGCTTCTCTGTCTTCCTCCTCCTCCCATCAGTCCAATTGCCCAAAGAAAGTCTCTAATTTTGCTTTAATCTGTGCCTTGGTTGCAAGAACAAAGCAGGACGTGGCTGCCGCAGCCCTGCAGCTGTGCCTTCCCGGCGCCTCCCCAGCCCCGCAGCCAGCGTGGCGCAGGCCCGCAGGCCCGCAGACCCCACCCCGAGGCCTCGGTTCCCTGGCTCTGGGGGACTCAAGGGTGAGGAAGAGCGCTATGTGCCCCGGCTGGTTTTGGGGTGACAGGAGCTGCAGTCCTTCAGAATCACGGGTATCTTGGGCATCTTGCCAGGACCCGGGAGTAGCAACAAATTTGGGTATTTACATCCTTTTTCAAATAAAAAATAAACACTCAGACTCTTTCTGTCCTCCCATGTGGACGCTTCGGAATATCCAGTGATTGTTTTTCTGTTGACTGCTGGGGAGACGCAGGGTTTTACTAGCAGATACAGTTCTGGCTTGAGCCAGGCAAACTAGCAGAGTCACCGCTTCCCATCCTGGGGAGCCTGGCTTTCCTGCCCTCCCAGGACCTCCATCCCGGCCTCGCCAGGGGAGCTCGGAGGCGCTTCTATTTAATCTTCGTAAATTGCTCGGCAATCCTGGGATGTGAGAGAGTAATCACACACCCCTGCTGGGGCATCACAGTTGATCGGCTCACTTTTTGTGCAGTATTGAGAACGGCTGCTAGAAGCTTTTATGTGTGGCCGTATGGTAAAGATGTAAGCAAAGCACAGGGCACGGACCTAGGCAGACTTGTGACTCGGGCAGAGGTCAGCAACAGGGACTGGAGCCAGTCAGCTCTCAGCCTTTACCTTGTGTGCAGTGTACACTGCTCCCCCCAAGCTCTGGGTTTGCTTTGTGAGGTTTTAGCTGCTGGTGGGCAGCGGAGGCATGGCATCGTCTCTCCCATCATAAGTAGCCGAGTGGCATGAGTAGGTGCAGCATGGTAGGATGTTCTGAGAAGAAGGAAGGAAGGAGAAGTGGAGAGAGACAGACAGAGAGACAGAGACAGAGAGGCGAAGAGAGAGCAGAGTGCTTCTCTCTGGGTCCAGTGTGTTGTCCTATCTTATTTACTTTACTGTTGTACTTTACTGTTGCAAAGGAAAAAAGTTCATTTTGGCTTCCAGTTTAGGAGACTGACCAGGTGCCCTGTTGCTGGGGGCTGAGGTGAAGCAGTGCACCAGGGAGGGGATGTAAGCCGGGGCAAAGCCACATCCTCCTGCCCAAACCCCGCCGCCAGCAACCCAAAAACGGGGTTGCGGGAAGGCACCTCCCAGGTCCTAAAGACCCCACTAGGCTCCGCCTCTGGACCAACAACGCCTCTCTAGGGACAAAGCCTTGAAAACCTGGCTCTTTGGGGCCCAAACTATACCAGAGTGGCATCGCCTCCAAAATTTTGAATTTTGAATCACTTGAATCACTGTGTACTAATCACGAAGACAGTCACATGCCAGATACCCATGTTTCAGTCAGTAACAGCCCACACCATTCCGGTCCCATAGAGCATACTGCCCTGTGATACCCTAGCCATCTTGGTTTGTGTGACGACACTTACAATGTTCCCATGGCAACAAAATTGCCCAACGGTGTGATTCTCAGAAGGTCCCCCGTTGTAAACAGTGGGTGCTGCACCATCGTGGTGTAAAACACTCAGAGTGACTGTGTACAAAAACCTCTTTTTAGTGCGTGGTGGGCATTAACTAATTACACCTGGTACCAACACATAGGCGAATAATGTCTTCCAGTTTTCAGATGAGAAGATGGAATTCATCCAGAATAAAAATAAAAGAAAACAAAAGCATAAAAACTAGTAAGTGGGAAACCTGGATTCAAAGGCAGGCAGTGTAACTCCAAAGCTCGGTTTAACTACTAAGTTAACTTTAGCAGCAAATTACTTAAATTTAGAAGTGCAGCTACTGCTATGGCTTTAAAAAAAGGAAGAAAGCAGAGAAGTTCATTTGCATACAGTCAGCGCCTGGGAGGGGTAGGCCAGTGGGAGCACAGGAGCGAGACTTTGTCCCCATGTTTCACGCGGACTGCTGGTGCCAGTTGGTGTGGATTTTAGTCCACATTCCCTCCTTTCAAGGCTATTCTTGTTCATTTAAAACAGATCTTGCAGTACAGAAAATCTCCAAGGGTGTAGCTTTGACAGTAGCAGCACAGTCTGTATCCCAAGGGCTGGCTCTTCGGGGGGTGTGGGGGGCAGGTACAGAGTGGGTGAGGCCACTTTGACAAGCTTCCCGCATTTCAGAGTGAATAATCAGAGTCCAGTCTAGAAAAGGATTTTCTGTTCCCTCTTCTTGCTTTCCTTTCTTCTTCTTTCTCTTTCTCTCTCTCTCCCCTTCCCTCCCCCCTTCTCTCTCTCTCTCCCCCTCTCTCTTGTGCAGTACTGGCGATCAAATCCAGGCCCTCCTGAATGCTGGCCATGGCATTATACAGCTGAGCAGTATTGCAAACCCCTGACCCTACGAGGGGTTTTAGATCAGAAGCTGTCTACCAAGTAATGCCAGCATCTGTTTTCTTCAGAGATAGAACAACGTCTCTGGAAACTTCTGGTGGTTCCTTTAAACCAAGGCAGGAAGAGGAAGAGGCAGGTGGAGGCTCTGGAATTGAAAGAAGGATCAGGATGCCAGGGGAAGGCAGGACCTGGGAGAAGTTTCTGGTGGGTCTCAGAAGTGGATTCTGGCAGTGAACGTGAGAGAAAGTGTCTGGGAGCCATTGTTTAGGACTGGCCTCCTGCACTGGACTCCAGCAGACCCAGGTAACCAGACTGAAATCACATATGATACGTGCACTGAAATCAAATCAAACTTTGAGATGCACCAGTTTTCAGAAGTAGGAGATTTCAGTCATCCTGAGTATGGACAAGGTAATAATAAAGTTCTCCTGTTTTAGACCTTTAAAGAACCGACCTGCTTTCGATTAAAACAACCAACCTGCTTTTCCCCCCGTTTCTGCTTTCCTCGGCCTTTTCTGTCTAAAAGCCAACTTCCTCTGCAAGCCTGGAGCCTTTCTTTCTGTTTTGTGGTGTTTTGAGGTGTTTTCCTGGTCCTATACGCGCAAGTAGCGGCCAACAAAATCTTTCAGTTCAGTTTTCTGTGATGTCTTTTGACACTGATCAGGCCTCCGCCTGTTCCTTGAAGCAGCAGTCCTGTCACCACCACCCTGCAGTGGCATCTTCAGTCACGCACCCTTGGGAACAGGGAAAGAATAGTATCGGTGCCAACGTTTGGAGACAGAAGAGGGAAAGTGACGTGGAAGGACATGTGACACAGAGGTGAGGAGATATCAGAGGGGCTGGGGGCTGAGACAGGTGGTATCTGCAAGAAGAGCCCCAGAAATTCGAGGAGAGCCATGCGGCTCTGACCCCGAAGGACTGAAAGTTTCCAGTAACACCGTGAATTAGAAGAAGGACGCACAGCCCAGACTGAAAAGTTGTTTATTTTCAGAATGAAGAAAATACTTTCTTTGAACAAGTACGGGTAACCTAAAATCCTACTTCTAGCAATGACCAAGGGCCCATAATTCTCTATGATTTTCCTACCCTGGTCTTAAATTTTGTGTATATCTACTAATCAAGTACAACTCTTATTTCTGATTTTTTAGTGGCTGTCATCAACTTTAAGGGAGAATTTCTGCTATTTCTCCTGTGATTGTGGCCCTTTTGTAGCTGCTACAAGAACCCAAATCCAGTGTGACAAAGCAGCTTTTTTTCTCTGTCTCTGTAAGGACAGCAATCTTATGAATGGGACAAGCTTGATTTCAGGCATAGGAAAAGTCAGCTGCCCACTGGGATCTAGAGGTGACCTGAGGGGCCAGTCCAGCTACAGCTCTTTCACCTCTTTCCTCCCATAACTCTGTCCATTCTGCTGCCAGCAGGGGTCATTTTGTGGGGTCTCAGCCCTGTGGAGCAGCCCTGGCCCATCTGACTCCTGGCGGAAGGAGGCCTAAGCCTTCCTTGTCTCTCTGTTACACAGCCCATCTTCCTAGGTGTACAGGCGGGTCTAAAGCTGCCCTCAGAGGGCAGCAGCGGCAGGTGCACAGCAGAGGGCTGGGTCACCATCTGTGGCCTCACAGTCTTGATATGTAATCACAACTCAACCATAGACGGTTATGTGGCCATAAAGATCTCAGAACTGCAGTATATGGGAGTTATGCCTGAAATGAAGTCCAATCTGTGATAAAGCAGCCAGCATTAATGTCACAAATATGTGACAGCGGGCAGAGAAATGACTGATTGGGGATGTTTATAAATATAGGAAGTGAGCTGTTTGTGGCATCCAATAGAGAGGCTTAGCAAAATGAAGACAGATGGCAGGTGATTAGTCCTCACATTCCTTTCCGGCTGCCAGTCCACCCGCTAGCTCCCTGCTCAGCTCATCACAGGGCCCTCCCTCCCCGTGAGCCCCTCCAGGGATGTTCCAGGGCCATCTCCACCTCCTGGCTCAGCAGGGAACTACAGTGTACTTCTAGGAATGACTTCTGCGAGGGCAGCAGAGTGCGACTGTACCCAGGGCGACCATTCCAGAGATGGCACTGACGGGTTAGACTGCAGCCAGAATCCTGGGGCTTGTTCAGTGGATTCAGAATCATTTGCACAGAAATACGGAATGCCATCTTTGAGGAAAAATTTTAAAGACTCCTCTCTGGCCCACTCTTCAGCAATGGCGAGAAATCCCTGACGTCTTCCCCCAGCCCATGGAAATAGTGTGTTAACAAAGGAGGACCCCTCCTTTATTGACTTGGCATGAAGCAGTGACTGTCCTCTTCCTGGGCCTTCCTTGGCAGCCTAGGGAGTGAGGACCTGCTAGTCTTCCTTTCTGAGACCACTCTGCAAGTACTGGGAGAAATCTGGAGTTGGTGTGTGGGCATGGCCTGGGTCCCCACGGAGGAGTGCCGTGAGATCTGTCGTTCTTTGTTAGGAAATCACAGGCTCCTGTTGGGTCATCACCCCGACCAGCATGGGCAGGCCACTCCTTTGAACAGAATGATTCAGTGACCATTACGGTACCCTGAGTACTGCCAGGGGGCTCATAGCAGTGCAACTCACACAAATGTTCTGTGGCACATGAGAGGAAGAAACCTCGGTCCTGTAACTTGCACAAAATCTGCAGCCAGTAAAACCACTTAGCTTTCACTCTGTCTGTCCCTTTTTTGCCACCCTGATATGACTAAGCTCTGTTTCTTCCGTCTGTAGGTTTGTCCTATTTCCAGCCTCTGTGCTCTGTTGTTTTTGTTTCCACCGTGCTTTAGACTTTATAGTCTATCCTGATCTCAAACGCAGGAGGTTCCAAGTGCACTTGCCCAACATCTCAGCCTCCATTGTTGGCGTAACTTGAACCTTGCATTTCTCTTGCGTGATGACATTCCATTTCAGCTCCTACATTCTGGCTGCATTCCTTTGCAGTTCTGGCCCCCCTTACTCCCTATCTTTCCTCTGGTGAGTGTCTTGTTGAGTTCCCAGGTCTTGTATATCTCCAGCACAGCTTTTTCTGCTTGGATTTTACTAACCTTCCCTTCCAAGATGTAATGTACCCCATTCTTCCTCCTCATTCAACCAGGACACCTGACAAAGAGTACTCAAAATAATGTGTTTAACATGTGTGGCTGAAGGGATTCTCAATTGGACCCCCAGAGTCAGGTAACTGCAGGCGCCCTCTTCCCCTTTTTATAGATGCAGAAATTGAGGCACAAGAAGTTAAGCAACTGGACTTTAACAAAGCCATATTGTCAGCCGCACAGTATGAGAATAGAGCCTCCATGGCCTCACGTTGAGCATATGCAGAAAGCACGATGGAGGTGTTTTGGGCACCTATCCGTCCTCTCGGCCTTCAGTGGTTGTCCACTCTGACCCACTACCCCTTTCTACAGCTGTCCCCCTCAGAACCCACAGCTCACCCCATGTACCACCTTTTCCCTTTATTTCATCATCCAGGCTGCAGTTGTATCTACCAAAAGTCAGACAGGCCCTCCCTCCTGTAGTTAGTCACAATGTACCCAAAGCCGACATAAGACATAAATCTATATTTGAATAATTGCCTTTGGAGACCTAATTATAAAATATTACATTTTTTCCTCTGTGAAATTTCAACATCTTTCCACTCCTCCAGCCTGACAAGATCTTTATGGATTTGATCATCTGATAAATTTGCTTTTCCTCCCCATTTCATGTCAGCCACAAATTTGATAAGTGTCATTCCTGTGTCTTCATCCAATTTGGGATGAAGATGTTGAATGATAGAGGACACAGCCGGCATCTGGTGTCTCCTGGCAGGCTAGCCGTGACCAGGATCAATTAGTGACTTAGCACCTGTTGGCTGTAGTTGTCCACCCACTTACTAATCTGACTAACTTTGCTAGGATTCCACATACATTTCATTATTATCCCGCAAGGGTATTAGCAAAGTCCTTGTCAAATGCATTCCTGAAATACTGGCTCATGCTGCCTACCACACTTCCCCGGGGAACACTGTAGAATGAAGAAATGAGGTTTGTCTGACATGACTTCATCTTAATAAATCTAAGACTGTAGGAAATCACTGTTAATCCGTACTGCATTGCAAGAGTATAAAGACAATTCCATGCCCTTAGAATATGGGTTTTAAACCCATTCTGGGGAGCCCTCAATTCTCTTCAAAGTGAGACAGAGACAGCTGCAGGGACTGGGAAGAAACGGACTGGGCAGGATCCCAACCACCTTCGTTTTGGAAGGCTCTGCTATTTTATGCTTCATAATAATGTTTTATCTTAGGTTCCTCTTGAAAAGTGAGATGCAAAATATAAATTGAAACTTCTGCTTTAAAAGAAGAACCAATCCGTCTGTCTGGAGTTAGGTTTGACTGCTATATTGACTGGTGCTTGGGACACTCACTTTGTTAATAAAATCAAGACACTATTATCCACAGTTTCCCTGTTTCTCACAGAAGTGCTATAAGAGTTGATAGATAGCCTTAGGACAGAGCGGCTAAGCAAGTCCATTATCGAAATGCACACATCTAAATGCCCCAAAGAATCCTTGTCATTTTTTCCAAGCAATTGGCTCAGAGGACATGTTCTCCATCCCCAAACGGTTATCAACGTCTCCTAGCTACAAGGTATTTTCGAGCACATGACTCCTCCAACCTTCACAGCCATGCTAATGAGGGAGATGCAATTATTCCTGCTTACCAGTGAGCAAGCTGATGCTCAGGAGTTAAGTACATTGTTTGCAACCATGCATTCAGCCATCAGAAAAGCCAAATTCAAACTCAGGGTTTACTGATCCCAAAGTCCCTGACATGTGCATTTATTCCGCAAGGCCTCATTCTACCGTCAGTGGATTGAGAATTATTTCTATGTGTTTGTAATGGACTAGGCACTATGCAAATTATTTGCAAAGATTAACTAATTTAATCTGACAATAACCAGGCTTCTGGTAGCATTTTTCTGTTCCATTTGACAAGATATGTAGGAACTTCTCCAGGGGCACCCAGGGAAGACACTACCAGGGGTACGTTTCCAACATAGGTAATCTGGCTCCAGAGACCCTGCCATTAGCAGTTATGCTATTATTTATATCTGGCATCATCTTCCTGTCAAACACAACACAGTCAGATGCCCACTGGCCATTCCTTGAGGTTCCTTGGAGGCTGTATCTGATCGCTTGGGCGCCCCTATATGAATCTGCCACTACAGATTATCTCTTTCTGTTGAGTTAGGCACTTTCGTATGATGAAGTAGTCTGACAGCCATTGAAGGCTCAGTATGAATATTAGTTGACATTAGAACATTAAAAAAAAAGCAGAAACAAAGCAAATGTTCGATCATTTGGGGGATGAGAAAAGTATAGTGAATGGGTGAAGGCAGGTGTAGGTGACCACCTGCGAAGCAGTGGACAGGGCTCTGTAATGGGAGGCATGTGCAGGAGTAGGGTTCACCTTCAACACTTTCGCTATGGACCATTCTTTGCACCTTTGTAGGAAGACCCCATCAGTATCCACATCCTGCTGTTTCCTCAGAATGTTTAAAAGTGCTGCCTGTTTTAACAGAGCCTTGCTCGGGACAAAGGGAATTCAGCATGTGGCTGTTATTTATGGGCTGGGAGCTGCTTCCCTCCCTGCTCTAATTGGCTGGGAATCCCCGTGACTCCTCCATCCAGCCCATCTTCCAGATGCCCAGTCTAAGGCTGGCTTTCCGCCAATGTATATATTTCTACTGCCTATTGAGCACGAAGGAAGATAACAGTTCTGAATAGCATCAGATAAGGAATGAAATGGATTTTAACCCTGGTATAAGATGCATTGCATTTTCCCCCTTTTAGTGTATATTTGCCTCTTCAGATGATTCAGCTGTGATTCCCAGAGGTCCCAGGCGACAGGAGTGTCCAGGCTCTACAGGGAAGACACTAATTAGGTGTGGGGAGACGGAGCCAAGGCCCTTGGATCTTGAACATTTTCTGAATTGGGGAGGGTCAAAGCCAGGTGCTCATTTTGGTGCCCACTTCCCCACCACTAAAGTCTTCACCTCATTCAGCTAAACCACAGGAAGAAATGAGGTTAAGGCAGAAGGACCAAGCTGTAAGTTACAGAAAGATTGATCCTCTGAATTGCCTGACCTTGGAAAGTTACCATAATCTTGCACGTTTATTTTATTAATATGCTGTTCAGTTGGACTGAACTGCTTTGCATTACTGCATTTTACTTCTAAACCCTGGTCAGAAGGGCAGCAGTGAGCACAGCTTTTTGTCATATCATGTGGCATAAACAATAGGGTACATAGATCTTGTGTTCCAAAGACTGTTTGACTAAAAGAGAAACACACAGGAACACACGCAGAGTCTGGTTGAAAAGTACGGCGTGTGCTTACCTTCAAAATAGTTCATCATAGGAAAACACACATTGCCGTTAATCCTGCTCAGAACTCCTCCTCATTGTTCTTGTCACTTGCTAAAGCAGCTCTAGGAGTCCTGTGCGGTGACTGACTTTAGCTGTGGTGTCCTGGTGTCTTGATGTCCTGCATCGATTCAGAGCATTTACTTTTCACAGTTGTTTTGGCCTTGGCAAGAGCCGAAAGTCACAGGGTGCCATGCCCTGTGCCATGCCCAGGGAATAAAGTGGGTGAGGCCACGCCATCCTGGTTTTAGGAGCCTGCCTGCCAGTCGGATGGCACTTGGCTGCAGCATTCACTGTGTTTGGTCACATCTGGTAATGACGCCCTTGAAGTCCTGTTGCAGGGTTTCCTGGTGCCTTTATATGTGAAAGCTCACAGCAAGAGTTTCAGAGAAAAACAGGTACCCAATAATCCCCCCCCCTTTTGTTTAAAGAATCGTCCAGACAGACTGGCTTTCATGGAAGTGGTTTTCTGGTTTGGGGAAATTGTTTTCTGGAAAACAATTTGAGAAATCCCCACTGAGAAAGATGTCCTTGCACTACTAATGAAACCCAAAATGTATAATTGCTACTGTAAAAAAGAGAGGAAAAGAAAGTGCTCTAAAGGATATAACTGCATGTGTGTTTAAATGTGTAAGATAGATGACCATATTACTGTTTTTGTTAGAATGTTGAGCGGAACCATTAACAGTCTCACTGTGTGAATGTCTACTTTGTATGTTTTAACTTTGCAACTTGAACAACTATTTCCAGTGATGACAGTATGTAACTTATCAAGTGGCAATTTCTTAGTATTTTTGTTTTTGTTTTTTTTTTTGTTGTTGTTGTGGTTGTTCTTTTTTTTTTTTTCTTTCCCCTTCGGAATTCTGTATTGTATTGCTACCCTCTTTCTGTTTTGTTTTTTGTTTTTTTTTTCCTTTCTCCTTCTCTTAAAAAAAAAAAAAGATGTCCTTGCACTAAAGGCACTGTCCGAAGTTCCCATGAAGCTGGAAGAACTGGGAAGAGCGAGCCCTTTGGAGAGGGGTTGACATACAGAGGACCTGCTGCTATTCGAGTACCCCAGAGGCCCCCCAGCCCCAGGCGAGGGCTCTACCCCAAGTTGTGAGGGGAGACAGGGAGCAGTCCTCTCCTCACCATGGTGCAGTCACTGACCAAGAGGAAGCTCCGCATTCAAACGTCCGGGAGAAAACTGACTGCTGCTGCTTCCTTGGCAGGTCTAGGTCTCTCCCCTACCTTCCCTGGAATGCTCATCTTTCAGCTTGCCTTTCTCCTTTACCCAGTTGGCCCTGCCACTGGCAATGACTGTATACAGACCACAAGAAGGCCTCCCAGTCCTCACTAAGTGAAGGCGTGTGTGCGTGTGTCCCTACAGAGGGCCAGACACAGGCACGCACATACATGGACATACATATTTGTATATCTTGAGGGAATCAGTTAATCCACTGCAGGTCCTGCAGACCCAGAACTCTGAAGCCACCTCAGCTACACTGTATGACCTGGGACAAGTAACACTGCCACCATCCAGGTCTCAGTCTACCCTCTGTGTCACAAAGAGCAGGAGCATTGCTTTCATTCCAGGATGCTGAGAGAGAGGCAGGGAGCAGGCACAGGAAGGGCTGTGGGAACTGAAGAGCAGACAGCAAGAGCAGCTTGTGGACTATGACCAGTGAACAGTGAGGGGTACGGCGGTCTTATTGCTGGTTCGCAGCCACCATGAAGGGCTCATCTGCAGCTACTGTTGAAAACAATGATCATTGGTTCTTAAAGATTATTTGGAATTCTAAAGGCTGAGCCAGACCTGTGTCTTAAAGCTGCCTACCACGCCTTTGCAGCACCCCTCTGCAGACACCTGGTCTCCCTTGCCTCCAGATCTGAATTCGCCCTAATGCCACATGCTGGAGCCACCAGAGAAAACAGAGCAATGTGCTTTATAGCTTGTGGTACAGGGCCTTCCTGGCAAGTGCAAGGTCCTAAGTTCGATTCCCAGTAAAAACAACAGCAAAAAAAAAAAAAAAAAAAAAAAGCCTCACAAACCTTCCTTATCTAAGCCAGCATTAGTTTGCTGTGGGTCCTAGGACCAGACCTTGTCTTGTGGCAAAGAACAGAAACCTCTGGAATTCCCGTGCCCACAGGGTGACAATTTACTGGCACTCTAGAAGAAACTCCCAGAAATGGGGAGGCCCCAGGACCCAGGAGATGGTTGAGTGACCTGCTTTCAGCATCTGATTCTCTAAGCAAAAGGACACCGAGTTTTATGTGAAGAGACAGCTGACTTTCTATCCCTACAACAAATCCTGAGCAAATCAGCTCATGAAAAGGAAAGCCCTGTTTCAGCTTCGGTTCTCTGGAAGTCTCTGTGCCTGATCAGTTGGCCTCATCACTTTGAGCCAGGGGTGAGGCCACATGTCATGACGGGAGAGCGTGGCAGACTAAAACTGCTCAGTGTATGGCCAGAAAGTGAACCACAAAGGTTAGGGTCATACCGTCCCCTTTACAGGCTCATCGGCCATGATCCAGGACCTTCTGTGAGGCCCTTGCCTCTGAACTGGGTCACCGACAGCACCAAGGTGAACACCCAACCTTTGCTATGAGGCTTTCAGGAGACCCTTAAGATCCAGGGGGTACTAGCCCTTCTGGTGATGAGAACAGTCTTTATTTTCTTTTCTTCCAGGTCTTTCCTGTCAAACTTAGGAGGGAATCATTTTGGAAGAGGTATAGTAGCAGATCTGGAGTGGCCTGATAGAGGTATTAATCTACGAGCTAAGTCGCTGAGAAGCAGAGGAAATTCTGTTTCTGCTTGGCCACTGGAAGAAGATGACGTCACCTTCAGTCAAATCAAATCCTACTCTGCTTGTCTGGAGTGCCTGTCTTCGTGTTCTTGCCATTTAAAAGTATCACCAGATAATTAACACTGGCTTTCTACCGTGAGTCACATGATAGAAGGCTTATCATGTGCTCCTTCCTATATCTCGAAAGGCAGGAATTTAGCAAATGAACAAACAGAAGTTCAGGGATACAGTGACAAGCAGCAGAACCAGAATACAAACCCTGCTCTTCCTGGTTCCAAAGCTGCATTCATGGGTCAAGCCTCTTCTGTGTTTTGTTTTCTGGAAATGGCATGAAATGACTCAGTTCCAGAGAGAAAGCGGGAGGTCCCTAATGGATCTTGAATCCTTTCCCAGCGCTAGAGTTTGCGTCTGAAATATACCCCCAGAGGCTTGAGCGCTAATGGTTCTCTGGGCTGCACTATTGGGAGGCTGTGAAACATTTGAATTTGGGTGCAGGGGGAGGATTTGCGGTTTTGGGGTGTACCCTGTGGATTGTGGGGTACCAGTTCTCATCATGCTCTTTGCTTCTTGGCTCAGAATGTAAGTGTGCTCCTGTTGCGATGTGCTGTGGTGCCCAAGCAACGGACCAATCACCAACCATCAACTGCTGCCAGACTGTGAACAGAGCATGGCTGTCCATCACAGGCTGACTATGTTGGGGCGGGTTTCTTGGTGGAAAGCTCCTAACACGCCCTGCGTTGACCAAGGCAGCTCCTCTGGGGTTCTCGGCTGTGACTGCCCTAGAACCTGTCAGGAGGAGGCGGCACAGAACAGGCTGGGTGCCTCCCGTTCAGCCCCAGGTGAGATCCTTACAGGTCCTGGGGCTCTTCTCTAGCTACTGATTTTGGATCTCTGCAGAGAAACGAGAAGCAAATAAGTAGCGGTACAGCCAGGGGCTGTGAGGGCTCAGCTAGGGTGCTGAGTGCTTGCCAGGCCCGCTTCTCAGTCTACATGCATGCTAGTGCATTCTCCTCCAGCAGCTCAGGAGGCAGCTATCTGGAGACACTGAAGTTTTCATTTCCTCTTGATTGGGCTCTACAGCAGTTTGAAAAGCCTCTGACTAAAAGCGAGAATCCTGTCGCACCTTAATAGCCTCATTTCCCAAGCAACATGGGCTTCTCCAACTTGCGAGGCCTTGGCGGGATGTCAGAGCTGCTGGCTTTGTTTGTCTGGTGCACATTTCCATTCAGGGAGCTGCTCTGCCGAGCCTTCACCGAGTGCACAGTCATCCAAAGGGAGAGAGAGACATGCTCGACATGAATGTCAGTGGCAGCTGGAATTTGTCACACCCAAGATGAAAAAGCACAGCCAGGTGAGGGAAGGTAAGGGAAAGAAGCAGCAGTGGTGTGTGGGAGCTCCTGGCTGAATGGGGTGGCCCTGCTTCAGGTCTGATTCTTAGTGCTCTGGAGAGAAGCACTGTACAAGAATACGGTCTTTCTCTAGAGCAAGTGTCTCCAGTTGCTCACTGTGTCAAAGGGTGCTTGATTCTGGTTGGGCTCCCTCATATGTCCTGTGCATCAGAGTACCTGGCTTTTCTGCTGTGGTGGCTTCCTCAGTACACCCTGGGGACAGCAGCATCCTTCCTGAAAGAGAGAAAGGCTACCCTGGGTGTTCCCACACACTTCTCTTCCTGCCAGAGTGCACCCAGGCCACTACACACTGACAACCAGGGCGCACTGGCTGGCGACCTGTCTGCTCAGGCACATTTCATGAATATGTGAACTGTTTTGGTTTTCATTAATAAGGTCAAATTAATGTTAAGTGGACCAAGCAGGTTTCATACATATTTTTTAATCACCTTCCAGCCTGCTGTGCCTTACCTAAGACAGAAAGTTGAGATTATAGACAATACATTTCACTCTTTCTTCTGTATGTCCTCTTTCTCCCAAAGCCAAAAAGAATTGTTACTACGCGGAGGCTTACTTGTGAACTAATTCTGAAAGGGTGAGGCCTGTGTTGTTTAATCAAATGGTGTAGGATTCAGACTGCAGTCTTCCGCACTGTGGGGCCTGCCTCAGAGAAGAATCAGGGATCCACCTTTATCTCTCTGTGCTGTGCTTTCAAATAAAGAACTTGAAACTAAGGACAGAGGAATCACCTCCCCGGAGACAGCTGGGTTCTGCACCCCTGGCTTCAAAAGGCCTCATCTCACAGGCACTGTTATCCTAAAATATCTTGCTTCTCTTCTACAGCTAATTAGGGAACTTTGCATCTTTACTGGAGTGTAGCACTAAGAGTTGCTTGGGCTTTGGAGGGGGACCTGGTTCCATTTCCAGCTCCACTCACCTTGGGCAAGACATTCAAACATTCTGGAAAGCCTCCGTTTTCTCCTGGGTGAATTAAACATCAATGTAATACCTACCTGCAGGACATTCTGGATTTCTATTAATGTATGTAAATGATCAAGAGCCCCTGCAGTGTCATTTCATCAGAGAGGGACTTCTAGAGCAAACATGAAGCTCTCTTCCCTTCTCCCACCCTTCCGTATATGGTAGATATGGCCAGTTATCTAATGGCTAATGCTTGAGCCCCTTTGTGCACTAAGCATTGTTTGAAACACTTCTAGTTGCCACATACTTATGACTGTTAATCCCCGCACTGAATAACAACCATCCAAGGCATACGGCAGCTAAGTGACTTACCGGTGGCAGCAGCCTCCCTGGAATCTATCAGGCACATCTAGTTGGAAAGCCATTTTCCTAGCCACACACTGCTATGCTGCCTCAGCCTTGCCTGTCTACTTTGTGGCTGTCTTCTCTGGTACCTTATATACTCAGAGAGTAAGAGATGATATGGTTTAGATCTAGACATCCCCCTAAAACCTCATGCACTCACAGATGAGGCTCTTGGGAGTGACTGAAGCACAGCTGTGTGGTACTGGGCTAGTCTACTGCCTGGTTTAGCACAGTTCTGGCTGTGGGTGATGGACCACTGAAGAGGAAAGACCCATCATAGGTGAGGTGGCACCGAAGCACAGCATCTCGCACTGGCCTGGCCATCTTCAGTGTGTGGCCTTCCAAAGGGCCCATTACTGCTCCTCAGGCTCAGGTCCCTGCAGGTCTTCCAGATACTGTGCTTTATGGTTTGGGCCATCAGTGCCCCCCAAAGGCCCACATTGGTCACTAGTTTATACCACTCTTGGGAGGAGGTGGAAACTTACAATGTGAGGCCTACAGAGAGGGGATTAGGCATCAGGGCATGTTCTAGAAGGGGATTTTGGGACCCAGACCCTCCTCTACATTTTAATCTGCCCCATACCCACCAAGTGCTCCCACCATGACATACTGTGCTGCCACAGGCTCCAGAACAACAGGACCAAGTGGTCATAGGCCAAAACTTCTGCAGCCCTAACCCTAATACTGTGGAACTTTTCTTTATTAAAATGATTTTCTCAAGTATTTTCTCCACAGTGAAAGAATGCTCACTGTCACAGCTCTCCAGAGGAGTTGACTTCTTTCTGGTCCCTCTCTACTCAACACCTCTCTTAACTTCCACTTATTGTACTAAACAACTGGAATGTGTCTTATTGCTTTTTGTATTGTGTGTTTCTTTCCTCACCTCAAATCAGTCTTGGTCACTGCTGTGCCTCTTGTATTCACAGCCTATATGGCATGTGGGAGGCTCACTATACATGGAGAGGAAGTTATGAGGAGTGAGTCATACACTGGATCTTTCCCAAAGGATGCCTTCAGCTCAGGGCTATGGTGGTTTATCTCTGCAGGTCTTGCACCTGGCATGGCTTAAGTGTGATAATATTTATGGAAGAGCAGGAAATCATAACTGGGTTTTGAATTTGGGATGCTAGGATGGGAAAAAGACTTCGGCAAACTTGAAAAGCAGTGGGTGTTCCTATCTCTGGAAAGAAGTGGATGACAAGAGCAAGAACCAAGGAACAAAGAGGTCTTCTAGCTCCCAGGCAAGGATGTAACTAGAAGGGAGTCAGAGGGGGTAACCTCTCAGGGACACACTGCAGAATCTCCTGGGTATTCTGTGAAAAATGCTGGCCCAGACGCCCCAAACAAAGACTTCAGAACTGAAGGTCTGAGAATCTGCCTTTGCTGCACGTCCTGGAAATTCACCTTGCTGTTAGGGAAGAGGGGTTAGAAATCTTGAGACCCAGAGGACAAGGAAGCATGAAACAGAGAGACAAAATGACTCCTATGCTGAATGCAGGCATAAACAAATGAAAAGACAAGAGGCAAGGCTGAGCCCCAGGAGCCCCTGGAGCTGCGCCAAGCAGGAGCTGCTGGCTGGATGAGGTCAGCGCCTCTCTCTGAGCAGACTTCAGAGAGCAGGAAGGGCGAAACTATAGCCTAAGCCAAGCAAGCTCAGGGGTATTTGGAGCCCAGAAAACTGAGAAAGACGAAAACCTGAATCTCTAACTAAAAATAAGAATTTAAATAAATAAAATATTTAAGATCAAAAAGAGAAGATTCAATAAAATGGAATGCAGTGTTGACATGTCCTGCAACAGAGGCCAAACTTGAAAACAGGTTATATACAAAGTGGAAGGAGCCACTTACAAAAGACCAAAGGATATCTAATCCCACTTCTGTGACATGTCTCAGCAGGCAAATTCACAGAAACAGCAGATTCACTACAGCCTAGTGCTGGGGCAACGAAAGGGTTAGAGAGAAGACAGTTGAGGGGTGGAAGGTTTCATTTTGGAATAAGGAAAATGCCCTGAAACTGATTATAGAGATAAATACAAACTCTGTGACTATCCAAAAAAAAATCAGGTATTTGTTAACAGAAATAGTTTAATTTCATTGCATTTAACTTATACAATTCATTAAATGGGCAAATTGAATGGTATGTGAATTATATTTCATTAAACATTCTAAGAAAAAGAGAAAGCCTCTGGGAGCTCTAATTTAATGCTCATAACTGGGCCAAGCAGAATAATGTGAGTTGTGTGTTTGGAGCAAATTCCACTGTTACTACATTCCTCGGATGCTCATTAGCCGAGCTGACCTGAAGGATGCTGGGGCTTCACATGCTTCAGGCCATGGTAGGATGAGGAGCTGGCAAAGAAGTGAGACGGATGAGACTGAGGGCTCTAAGTCCACTTGTGCAAGAGGAGGCAGTGAAATTAGACGTCCTCCGAGATGAGTGGTCCCCACCTCCTCCAAGGTGGGGTTTCCCTTTGAAGATTGTCCTCTGCCATATTTGGCCAATCAGAATGGAACAAAACTGTCCACATGGGGAGTGGCCACAATCTCAAACAAGACAGGTAAAATGCTTTGTTCTGTCTTCAAAGCATAAATGTGGGCCAGAATCTCCTTTCTGGCTTTAGCTGTCTGGCTTTTTGCAGATGTCTGACCCTCTCCCCAAAACTCAGTTTCCCACCTATAAAATGACATAGAAAGTGAAGATTATTATGATGACAGATATTGTTGACCTTTACAGTAGTTCTGCCTTTCTTTTGTAAAATTTTTGAATTTAGAAATTTTTGAATTTTGAATTTAACAATTTCTAAATCTTTAGAAATTTTTGCAAAATTTCTAAGCAGATTAATGAGATATAATCCAAGTCTGCTCCTAGCAGACACACAGTAGGTTCTTTAGAATGCCAGTTCCATTTGGTACTGTTTCCTGATGGGAACATTCTTTCCTTCTGCACACTTTTTAAATAATTTGGGCAAATTAAGCTCCTCTTCCTTTCCAGTGAAGCAGAAAAAATTTTCCTCCTCTGACCTTTGAGATGCTCTATGACTTACTCTTCTGGAGGCCCTCAGACCAGTGAGGTCAGCATATGGGGCTAAAAACTATGATATAGTAATAGTAACAGTAATAATGCCATCACTAGTGTTTACTACTATATTCATTCACCGAGTAATTCACCATCGAGCATGTACCATAATCTGTGGTAACACTCATGCACTACAAATGCTAGCAAGCTTGTCTCTAGGCCCATCTCCCCATCCACCTTGCCGCAGCTGGTGCCACCTTCGCATTTTGACAGACAAATGGGATGGGCCCACCCAGCATCTTTGTGAATTCCTTTGGGAGAGAACCATATGTTATGTCAGCACACACAATACTGAGCTGACTTAGGATCACCTTTCCATTTGGATCTCTGATTATTTTTACAAGAGAAAAGACCTACTTTCTTAGTGTTTGGGGTACATTTTATAACTCACAAGAAGCAAGGGTTAATAGGGCTTTGAGCAGCAGTTTTGAGGGTACAGTGTGATAATTTGACATATGTCTACAGTATAGAGTTGTTAAATCAAAGTTATAACTATCTCCTCAAGCACTTCCCAGTTCTTTAGCTCTTTGTAAAATACATATAAAGTAATCAAAGCCACAGTGACTCTCCTGGGCTGCGATCACAGGAATTCACTCCTCCTAGCCAGCTGGATTTTGGCACCTGTCATCCAGTCCTCCCACTTTTGCCAACCTGTGGTGACCACTGTTCTGCCCTCTTCATTTGGAAATGGGCTTATTTAGCTCCCATGCATTTGTGGGAGAAGATGGTCTCCCAGTTCCTGGCTTATTTCCTGTCCCACATGTCCTCCCCCAGAAGTTCTCTGACGCTCTCCTGGCCTGAGCTCTCCTTGGTGTCTCTGACCAGGCTCCATGCTTTCCAGGAGGCTCGTGCCCGGTGTGTTCCCCCTGCCTTAGCCTTCACACAACTCACTGGGGAAGTGGCCAGCTCCAAACCGGTCCTTCAAACTGGCCCACCCCACTTACCTCCAGTTCTGCTGTGCCCCAATTCTACCACTTTGAGAGTCAAATTTCAGCTGAGCCATTTTTCCAAGTCTAAATTATGTGACTTCTCTGAGAGACTTCTTTTCCTTCTGAGGCTTCTTCTGCTCAAGGTAGTACCTGGCAGGACTTCTAATCACAGCCAATTGATATTCTACTGAGTATCTTCCGAAAATAATGTGCAAACAAGAGGCTGTAGGCTGCAACAGTCTCTGTCGCTTCCTTACTCCCCTCTTCTCTCCTTTTTAGAACAAAGCTTACAGCTTCATAAAAATACAACCAGTGCCAGAGTGGCAAACCTTAGCATTTCGACCCACAACATTATCCTTTTAAGAGTTCTACTAATCAGTTTAAAGTCGTGCCACATTTGGCTAAGAGGTGCAAGGTGCCTTCCCCTACTGACAAGATTGTCCTTGCATTTTAGAGTTGGCATGGTCGGCTCAATTAATAGAACAGCCAAGGAAATAGGGGCAGCCTTAGAAAGGCAGCATGCGTGAGGAGCAGGGCAGTGATCTGGCTGATGCACGAGGTGAGCACAGGAACACACATGAGCACACGCCTGAGAAGGCGAGGATCCTAAGGCTCCCTCCCTGCGAAGGCAGCATCAAGGGAGAACGCAGGGCCTCCTGATTGGTTTCTCTCTTTACTGCTAAGGAATTTGTAATACATTCTGCAAGGAAGACCGACTAGCTTGCAAGGAGAGGTAAGCGCAGCTGTCAGTTTAGCAACATCATTTGAGCGCAATCAGCGCAGCACTGGAGGAGTCCCCTAAATGTTTAATTTCTTCCAGCACATAAGTGCTGCGATAGGTCTTATCAGGATTGTATTGACTGTGCAAAATGAGACACGGTGCAGAGCAGTTTTCTTGAAGGGAGAGACATTAAAAGCACACACCAGGAGCCCATTTAACAGGTTTCTAATAATATCACCTCCTGGTGACACCACATTTCCACCCCATCCTCTTCAGTCCCGATGTACACACAGATTGCTCAGCCTTCCTTCAAATACAGTGCTTCCTGGCTTGGGGCTGAGAAGACAGAACAAAGGTGAGATGTCCTGATTCTGCAGATCAATCAGAGCAAAAATCAAGATCTTCCCTCGAGAACATCGATTAATAGACCAATCATTAAATTATAAATACAGTTTTGTTAAGGTCAATGTGATGCTAGATAACTTTGGTGAGGTATATTGGACCCAGGTTTACAGGAGCCCTGACAGCAGATTTCCCACAGGTTTACTGATTTCTTAGGCACTTTATGGCACATATTCAAAAGGAATCAAATGTGGGATTAATTTTGTTCTAAACACATGAAACATGGAAGCACTTAGCCATTCACCAGTTGAGTATTTACCAAGTCCTAAGAGCCACGCACTGCTATGAAGGCACTCTGCAACCAGAAGGGAGAGAAAATGTAAAACCAAAATGTCCTGCTCAGAATGCAGCATACTAAAGAAGAGATGCTTGCAGGGACAGTGGAGACACAAAGGAAGAAATGACACCTTCCCTGCTGGGAAGAAGGGAAGCGCATCTGGAAAATTCCCTGAAGAAAAACTCAACCTGCAACCAAAAACAGTGGTTGAGCTCCCATTTGGGACAGAGGCACACACAGGTAAAGGCACAGAAGAACGAGATTGAGGTGTCCAGGAAAATGTTGGTGCCTCTGAGTCTTGAGACACACACTGGAAGAGATGATATGAGCCACCCTCTAGGGACAGCAGTGTCCTAATCAGCACAGCTGCCATGCAGCAGTGGTGTCCCTGGGCCATCCAGAATGGTTGTCACCCCACAGGCTGGCATCATGTGAGGGAGGTGGCCACGATGTGTGGGGCTATGAGGTGGTGTGTGTCCACCAAGGTGAGACACTGTGTGAATGGATGACAGGCACCAGACATTCAGCTGAGGAAAGGGTGCTGTGGCCTGGGACGATGCACATGGAGAGGACCTGAAGGAAGTCAGGCGTGTTGGAAGAAAACTCGTGTGCGTTAGTTTGTGTGAGTGTATGGGCACATGTATGCAAGAGCGCGCGAGGGAGTGTGTGACAGTAGGAGTATGTTCACACATGTGCACATGGGTCATGTGCGTAAGGAGCATCCTTGGGAGGAGCCAGGCCTGCGGAAAAATGCGCATTAAAAGTCTGAGCTGCTAAGAGGCTTGATGGAATGTCTAGTGTTTCTGACCACAAAACAAATAAAAAAGAACAAGGAAGAATAATGAAAGGGCACAAAGAAACTCTTAGAGGTGGTAGATGGGTTTAAAACCTTGGTTGTAGTGATAATAAGAATATAATATATGGTGATATGATATATATGTTCAAATTCAACAAATCATATAAATTATGTACAGATTTTCTTCTATGGCAATGATATTTCACAAAGCCACAATAGCAATAACACCATGAAGAGATCCAAGAGATTCTGCTCCTGCTATGCCCTCCCCTACACCCCGTGCAAAGATACAATAAGCAGGTGGCCTCCCAGGACCCCCCCAGGAGAGCCCCAGCCCCCACCAGGACTGGCACAGCAAGCTCCAGAACTATGGGAAATGGATGTCTGTGGTAAACAATAGCTAACTAACTAGATAATAAATAAGTAAATAAATCAGTAAGTAAATAACCAAGGTGGGGCTGGCGGGGTGGCCTGGGACCAGCTGGGTAGCCAGAAAGAAAGGAATGGAGCACATACAGCCATGCAGGGAATGCGCGCAGGAGACGCAGGGCCTGACCTGCCCATCATGGAGCCCATGTCCACACTGTGTGTCTGTGGGCACCACTGAGGCACAAGTTTGGAAACAGAGGCTAACTGTACTTTCTAGGGATCTGAGGTTGCCCTGCTGACAAGCAGGGGCCTCTGTGTTCTGGCCAGCGCCTGTGCCCCTGGAGGCTGTTTTAGGGAGCAGGGAAGAATGTCTCGGACTTTGCTTTAGGGCCCAGTAGATGGGGGAGCCAGGTAACTCAATAAGATTCATGACAGAACAGGGAGAGACACAAACCGCCACTGCCTTGCGCTATGTTTATTCCTTTAGAAAACACAGGTCATTGTTTTAAGAAATACAGTAATTTGAAATCAACCCAAACATCCTGTATTAAATCTTGTTTCCTAAAAATGGACATTTGGCTTCTACGCTGAGCTACACCGAGTCCCAGCTGGATGGAAGGCTACTGGAAAGGGCAATCTGTGGACTCCACAGCAGAGGGCAGAAAAACCATTCAGCTGGGGTCTCGCCCTGGCCCAACTTGGTTGACACACGTGACCTCCCTGGGGGTTGGGGGCGGGAGGATGAGGAGCTGGGAGGGGCAGAGTTGATGCCCAGGGAAGCTGTTAAATGGGAAAAATTTTCTTGCAGCCTTCCCGAGAGAGGGACTGCTGGAATTTCCATTTAGACAAATGCTGTCTGTCCTTGACAAATGGCAATTTTTTCCCCACTACCCAGTAAATTACTCGAAGTTAAATTTAATATATTTTTTTTCCTTCAGAAAAGAAATAATCATTAGCCTTGGAAGCAAAATTGGAGTTCAGGCAGCAGTGATATAATAATAATAATTTGCACTCACTCCGATTCTTTCAAGCAAAGGTCTCAGAAGCTTTGCCAAACATTAATTAATTAAGCCTCGCAGGTCCCCCCAGGAGGCAGGTAGCTATTATCTCAGCCTTCCAGATGTGGAAACTGAGTCTCAAGGAGGTGAAAGTCATTTGCCCAAGGTCACTGTGGGAATGAGACAGTGTTTGGACAGGGACCAAAATTGCTGAACCTGCCCCCACTGCCAGACTCGGCCGCCGTGGCTTCTCCGGAGCTGGGAAGGGCACACGCAGGGCGCTGAGGATGGGCATGCTGGAGATGCAGGGAGGGGCTGTCTCTTTCATTTGCAACCTGAAGGGTGCCTGGCACTTAGCAGAGCTCTGCTCAGCTCTGGAGATGAACAGGGAGTGGTTGGGGCAGACAGGATTCCAAAACGTTCTGGAGAGAGAGAGCACCACGTCCTGCTGTTTGTGGGTTATTTGTAGCTTTATATTACGTTTCTGCACCGACTAAAAGGAAGACGCACAAAGGCGGGGGTGAAGGTAAATTTCCCCTAGGACACTCGCAGTTTCCCTGGGCTCCGCTGGCCTCGGGGACTGTAACGGGAAAGGCGTTTGCAGGCAGTGCAGGAGAGCTGCCCTTTCCTCGGCTGGTTTAGCAGCTGACAAACACCCTGGGTGCACACCGCGCTGCCCCCCCCCGTCGGGGTGCTGCTGACACACATTTTGCTATTTCCTCGTGAGATTATCCTCCACACAAGGAATTTGATTCTCCGTTCGTTCTCTTCCCCTCGTGTGGCCGCGGCTTCTGCGGGTTTATCTGCCGCAAGATGGATCGCCCAGAGCCTGCTGGTGCATCTCTCTTTACACTTCACCTCCCCCACCGCAGAAGAAAAATAGACTTTTCCCTCATCCATCATGCGTCAGCGTGACAGGGCTGCAGCTCCCCAGACCCTACCCAGTGCATTTCCCCTCTCTCTGTCCGCCTCAGTGCATGGCCCACTTCCCAGAGATCACTGGGGACCTTTAGAGGAGATTTCAAATGGTAGTTGACCAGAGCTCAAAAATAAAGTGTAATAAATAAAACTGTGAAAATAATAAAAAAAGAGAAAAATGAATTTTAAAAGTAACATAAGAAAGTCATTTCCGATTTCTCGACTCCAAGGACTCTTCTGTTTAAATAGGATATCGTGAAATTTAATAAATTCAGTCTTTTTCCTGACATGTTATCCATCTCCCAACTTCCCTTGGGGCCAAAGGGTAAATCCTGTTTGCTTGATTTCACAGGTCGGGAAGATGAAAGGAGAGGAAGCGGAGATGGAGGGTTAGATGGGAGGCCAGAGGAATTAGGCGGTCCGGGGCAGGAGAGGGGCTCTGAAGGCCAGTGCGCTGCTGTCCTGTGTGAGGGCGAAAATGAATGTAAGTAGGATACTGAAAAATTGTTCCATCACTCCTCTGCCTGTCTATCCCCCAGTAGGGACCAGTTGAATAAAAATAGATTCCAATTTGAACGCAGGGAAAATCTACTTGTAACACTGATGTGAAAGTGCACAGGACCAGCAGAGGAGACCTCAGTTTCAAGCCAAGCTGGGTTAAAGCAACGTAGATGTGTCTTCAGCGTTTGGTCTATTACACCGGGAGTCTGTCCAGCAGACTGCTAAAATCCCACTCGACGCTAAAGCTTTCTGAGTTTTACTAGTAGCAGGTAGCAGGACGAGATATTAAAAGTTGTTAAGGGAGATTAAGGAAGGTTCTCATATTGAACATATTAAAGTCAGAAGAAGCACCCGTCACGGGAAAGCTTTAATGAGGGACTCTTACAAGCCCTGGCATACTCAGGACATAGCCATCTGGTTCAACTAATGGCCATTCACATGACCTGGTGTCTTTGTTCACTAGGACAGGACAGGAGAAGAATCTTCTGGAACCATTTCACCAAACTTGAGGCTGACAGGTGGGGAGAGCCATCGCCCTAATCAGCCCTACTGGACCAAGCAGTGCCTGGGAAGAGTCACTGCCAGGCGCCACACGGCTTCCCAGTCAGGCTGCCATGGGTCCATTCCCTGTAACAGGTGGGGCTGCGGGCAGTCCAGGGTGTGTGATTAAGTGAGTGATCACAGCATTTGTGCCTGGCTTATTCCACCGAGAGTCCCTCAAAGGCCCATCCTCAGCACTGTCAGTTTCTTTATTATGGACGACACAGGCAGGAGGAACCTTTGCTTCCAAATGTTATTGGAAGATTTAATTAAGCATCATTTGAAATTTTTGAATGGAAATTGCCACATTAGTCATGATTATTACCCATTTTCTTTACACATAGGGCCAACTGCTAAGCTGTTAGGCACAAGCATGGAAATTGCGAAAATATTCAAATATCCATTATCTGGAACTCTGTTTGCCAAGCATCCTATCTAATCAGGGGAAGCCTGCTGGAACAGATGGGCCTTACTTTAGGCCCTTCTAAGCCAGGCAACTTGGACAAGTTGGGACTGAGTGAATCAAATGCCAAATGTTGCTGCCACTGCAAAAACTCATTTCTACCTGGCAAAAGCTCATTCTCCTCAAAGACGCCATGGTCCCGCCTACAGCTAAGCTCTGGCCTCCAGGACACAGCACCAGGAGAGTGAATCTTATCTTTGTGTTTGATAGGGGCTCAAGGTAGCACTGTGGACAGCCAGGGACTTTGCTGGGCTGTTTCCAGGGAACAGGATCTGTTCACAGAGGGCCAAGGAAAATCTGGGCCCATCTCTAGGAGGGGGCAGATCGAAGCTGTTAACGCAGGTGCTCCAGTGTACCAAAAGTACCTTCATTTCAGCTTCATATTTATGAGTAGTTTACAGAAGATTTGGAGCCAAAGGAAACAAATTTGGTAAACACATTAAGTAACAGATTCAACAAATACAGCTAAGGATAAAGGACTAATTTACATTTAATGAGACAGCGATTGTTTATTAAACAAGAAATGGTTGTGCTTATGAAGATGGCCTTAAAGGTTTTTCAGGAAGAATACATTAAGCTTTGAATATAACTTTTTCATATTCAAAGGATGTGGTGGAGGAGTGGGGGAAGGAAGAAGCCCGCAGAATGAATAAAGAATGTAGGAAGCTGATAACTTCTCCCGGAATTTAGGGCACTGGACAAAAATGTAATGGAAAATAAATTCCACAAAAGGTTCTCTTCCATGGGTGTTATACCGCAGGCTGACCCCGCAGTATTGATTTTTTTAAAAAATAGTATATGATTACTAGAGAATTGATGGCATGTTGGAACATATATTCTGGCCTTGACCTCGTAGAAAGAATTTTTGAATCAAAATTTCTTCCACTGTGTTTACAACCACACAGCAGCAGCTGTCTCTGTAATTTCTAAGTGAGGAACAACTGATGTTTTCCATGTAGAAAGCTGAAAAAAACCTCTAGTCTCCCATGAAAATCAAGACCAAAAAAAAAAAGTGTGACAATTGGAGGTCACTTCTGTCTCCCAGTTTCTAAAACCAACAGAATCACAGAGTTGGCCTGAGCTGTAGAAAACTATGCTTTTATACCATCCTTTTTTTATTCTGTGTAATGAGATGGTCTCATGAAGTCGCTAACTTGCCTAGGATGATCACTAACTTGTGAGCCTCCTGCCTCAGCCTCCCAGATTTTTTGAATTACAGTGTGCCCCTCTACTCCTGACCCATGGTACATCTTAGATAGTGCCATATCCCGACATAGAAAAGCTCAACTTGAGTCCTGGACTGTCACTAGCAGACTGTGGCAGAAAATACTGGGTCTCTTCAACACACCTTCCTGTTTCAGTAGCTGGAGATGGCATTTTTAGCCACCTTTACAGTTACATTGGCCATGCAATTGTATTCTAGGTAATGATATGAAATTTAAAGTGCTATTTGTTTCTGGTCAAGGTTTGAGAAGGCGCGGATGTGTTATTCTCTTGTTATCGTCTCATCCTCCGTTGTCTGGGTCAGGAAGGTGATGGGGAGTATGAAGAAGCCACTTTGTAGCTGGTGAGCCCTAAATGGTGTCTACCTGCTAGAGAGAGAAATGCGTTTGTGCCCCCATTTAAGCCCCTCCATTTGGTGGCCTCCTCACAGCGTATGAGCCCGTGCCTTCAGCCCTGCAGTACCCTGTTTTAACGGTGTTCAGATTTAAGGCATTGTGCTATGAATTTTGCCTCTGTTTTAACACAAGCTTAAGGATTGGGACCATATCTAATAAGCCTGAGACTATGAAGTAACTGAGTCCCCTGGATATGATGAGTAGGAGAAATGAAAAGAAGCAGAGCAGAATGCCTAGATACAGAAGAAGAAAGGGAGTTTGTCAATTTATTAGAGAAGTATCATGAAACAATGGGTTGAAAGTCCAGCAGGGTTAGGATTTATCCCAGGGGTAGAGCTGGAACCCAGGGCCTGTGTGAGCTCAGCACGCATCCACCCTGCACTGCAGCCCCACTGAGACCCAGAACGTAGCTGCTCAAGGGCCCGGAACGGGAGGGGACATTTCCCTCCTGCCAGCATTGACCTCTGCCTTCGTCAGGATGTACAGCTCTGTCCAGCTTCCTTGGTGGCACTTTCCTGGCTTCTTGGACAAAGCACAAATTGCTGGATTCCTGGGATACTGCCTTTTCCATTAGCAAACAATAACCTGCAATTCCTGAGGAGCCACCGTGGAGAGGTTTTAGTAATATTCGCGCGTACACACAAAAAGTGAAAGAATTCCAACCAAATTTAGGAATAAAAGGGACTTGAGCTCTAGGTAAAAGAGAAGAGGGAGCTGAGACTCTGGGAACAATAAAATCAGTAGGATTTATTACATAAACCACAGGACTATGGAGAGGGACTTACCACCTGTCCTCTGCTTCCAACTCGGCGTGAATAGTCCCAGACTGCTGGACTTGAAGGGTATTTCCAGGTTGGTGGGCCTTACACCAAGCAAGGTGGGGTGTCAGATGTGTGGATGGCCCCCTAAAGGGTCAGGGACTGCAGGACCAGTGCTGGGGACAGCCACAGGCAAACGGATTGCCCAAGGGGGAAGGTCACTGTGGTTTAATCCCAGCCACAGGATGACCCTGGTGTGCTTGTAAGGTGGTGCCTGGGTCTCAAGTGCATGGACTCAGAGGTAGAATCTCAGTGTCTGAGGCTCTCAGCAGGTCCCTTGGGTGGCCCCGGTTTACGTCAGTACTCAGCAGAATGTTTCAGTGGAGGTCAGCGGGGAGCAGGGTGTCATGGACAGGTAATTTTTTCTTTCTAGTGCTCCTGATGTAGAATCCCTGGATAGCTGCAGCAATGCTGCTCTCCCCCGCTCACCCATGGGCTGCAAGACGAGTTGTGTGGCGGCCTCTGGGGCTTAGCTTCTCTCATACCCCAGGCCTAAGCTGACAGTCAGCACTTCCAAGAGATATAGGCCTGAGACCTCTGCTCACCTTTCATGCCTGCCTCACTCCCTTTGCCCTTTCCACCAAATCCCATCACCAAAATAGTCTAAGTAGCATTCGACTGCAAAAGGCACACCTAGAAAAACAACCAGCGTTTCCACTCTCAGGGAGATGCCAGTTAAAAATAAGGACAAATAGGTTCCTAGGTATCTCACAGCAGAGCTGATAAAGCCAGTCAAGTTAATTTTACTATGGGTTTCCAAATTTTAAATACAATAACTCATGCTGGAGTTACATCCTGACAAAACCAATAGAAATTAAATATATATTATTAGATCCAAATATCAAGGTCCAAAATTCACTAATTAACTGAGCATCATAACTTAGCTTTAAACACTCTTCAGAACACCTACAGCAGCCAGCAATTGGGCAAAATCATTTAGCACAAAGCTTACCTTATAACAGTATTGAGTATCTCCTGTAATTTATTGAATACTGAAAGTGAAAAACAGTAACTGGATACATTTCCCCAACTTCCTTAAGTTGGGTGATCGCTAAGTGGAGCCACGCCTGAGTGGGGCCTGTGCGCTGGTGTTGGCTCAGCAAACCTAGATTGCTGAAGGCAGAGGGCTTGGAGAGTGTTTAAAGCATGGAAGATGCCAACACTGTAACTGGACACGCTGACAGGAGCCCAGATGCGCTGCACATCTGTAATCATGGGCTCTGGTCTTTGTCTCTGTTCTCGAAGAGGAGCCGGGAATGGGAGAAGTTGAGGTGTCTTCCAGAGTTGGGAACCCATGGTGAGGTGATGTAGCAGCTGCTGCACTCTGTGTCTTGCTCTGCTCCCCCCCCACCCCGGTGTCCTGGTGCCAAATCACAGCCTAGCCTGCTGCTCACAGAGCGTGTCCCAGCCACACCACCGAGGCATCTGCAGCCACCTGTTACTTCAGCATCGCTTCTTCCTTCTTTCTCAAAGTAAGCGGCTCAGCACAAGAGCTAAGACTCATCTAAATGTTTCCTTCCAAACTCTGTAACAAGCTGGCCCTGCTGTCATGGAGCACTGCACTCTAAACCTGCAAGTCACAGACCGCCTGGAACCCGTTTTGCAGTCTGACACATGAGCACAGGCATGTGGACACAAAGATGACGCGTATACTTTCCTACCCTTAGTGCTCCGCCCCAGAAGAGAGGACGTAACAGTAACTGCTCATATTTACCTCATGCTCTTCTAAGATCTGTGTTTTGTTTTCCAGTTCATTGTCAAAACTTCTGCTATGTGATAAGCACTACTTTGAATATCTTTTTATAGAGCTGGATACTGACGTACAGAGAATTCAAAGAATTCACCCAAGAAATGACAATATGTACGTGGCAGAACCCAGCTTTAAGCTCAGATACTCTGACTTGTCCACTATGAAATCATTTCCTACCAGCATATACTGTGAAAGCTTAAACCCTCTGCATTTAGTGTACTTTCTACAGAAGTTGTTTTCCCCAGTTTACATTCGCTGGCAGTGCTCTGTCCACTGGCTTCCTTCTGTTAGGAGACAAGGGCAGAAGGCGGTGGTGCCTGCCTAGAACAGTGTTGTGTGGCCTCATCCTTGACACTGGGAGGATCCTATGAGGAGCTGGCATCAGAAGCGCAGTGGTTTCAAACCTTGCCATTGACCGTGGTTTCCATCCTTGTCTCCAGTCTCTCATGTCTGTTCGAACTAGCTCCAAGATACATTCTCCAGAAAGACAATTCTTAGAACACAGACCCTTCACAAGAACCATGAGCACCTCTCAGCACCGGTAAGACAGTCCCTTCAACTCCATCCTTGGAGGACCGCTCACTTCCTCTGGGGGCACCTGTGCAGCATCAGAGGCTACCAGATGTCACCAAAGGCGACACTTTGGCTGTGATGTAACACTTCCTTGCTCACCTCCTCTGGGGCTTGTGTCTGGGGTCCCAAGTGCACCATGTCTCCTTGGCATTTTAAAATTTCTATCAAGGCAATTCCTTAGGGCAGGTGGCTACCCTGCAGAAGAGATGTTAGCAGAGAAAATGTGCTCTGCTCCCCATGGGGTTGTCACCCTCCTGGAGGACAATTCTGACAAAGAAAAGGGGAGGCAGGGACATGGGCCTTTCCTGCCTGGGCAAGAGCTACAAATGTTCCTCTCCCCAGACAGCATCTGAAAATAGAAGCTGCCAATTGATCTGGGACCAACAGACAGATGTGAAGAGAGAGACTAAAGAAACGCTCACAGCCTGCCTTGTGCTTTACTCGTTCCTAATCTGTCTGCAATTGCATTGCCACTGGATGCAGACTGGGGCACTGTGCAGGTAATTTGGAGCTATCGGTTAATTCTTCTGCAGTGCAGGCCTCTGTTCTCCCTCCAGCCCATAATCAAGAAAATAGCTGGGAGCCACTGTGGGGCTCCAAAACTTTCACGGTTATGAGATTCTCTCCAGGAGAGATTTAGTCCTAGGGACCAAATGGTGACTGTCTAATGGAATTCTGCTCTGGTTACCCTGTCTTCCCCTTAAAAACCAGCTCAAAATAGAACAAATCAAAATGGCACAAAGTACAAAGCTACCCTGGTCACAGATTGGGAACAATGCTTGATGACACTGATGACGTGTATAAAATAAACTATGTTTAACACATGTTGGAGATTTTGAAAAATGCATGAGTTCTTTAAAAGAGCCACACTGTTTTGTCTTGCTGTAATCGTCACCCTGAGACAATCTGTGTCATTTAATTAGAAAGGACAACTAGGACACAAACCCTGCCATCAACTCTTTCCCTCCACCAGTAGTGGGGTGAACCCAGAAACTACCCTTTAGAGAGCAAAGCAAGGCACCCCCATGTGGTCACTGAGTTTTCTGAGAAATAAATGGTAGGGGTCAGGGAGATTCAGAGGCTCCTGCCAACCTTTGTTCCAATGTGATTGTTCTTGGTGTATAGTAAAATACCATTGTGTAAAGTTTAAACCCTGGGGTCTTTTTGCTCCTCACTTGTGAGGTAACTAAGAAAGCACAGGCTGAACCACCTCACTGTCACCAATAGCAATGAGAAAGAAGTTAGGAAGCCAAAGAAGTGGCATCTTACTTCCACTGGGCCCATGAATTACCCTTCTGTGTGTGCGGGAGGGGGTGCATTCGAAAGTGGTGTATGTAACACTCATGTACAAATAAAAAGTAACTCTTCTTCATAAATTCTTACATTCCTGTGGTGCTTAATTTTCCCTGCCAAAATTTACATATTGGTGTGCTTCTGGTCAACAACTGATATGTCACTGAGTAGCAGAAGAATTTAGCTTCCTCGGGAGATACCCTACTCTTCAAGCTATCACAGAGTCATCAGTGAAGCTGAATTAATCAATCATTCATTTAATAAGTTTAGATTACATTTTGCCCACCATTGTGCTAAGAACTGTGCACATAACTAACAAAGCCATGAAGGGGATGACATCATTTTGAAAGGGAGACAGATGTGTCAACACATAGTGACCAAAATGCATGAAACAAAATCAAACTAAGCACACGCTATTGATAATAAAAAAAGATATAAGAATCCATGCTTATGGGATTTACAGCAAGGAGAAAAGTAGCCGTAGAGGAAATGCTGTTTGATTTAGACCTCAAGCAGGTGAAAAATGAGCAGGAGTGACCAGTCACAGAACGGGGACAGAGGTACTGGCAGCAGGAGGAATGGCAGGCACAAGGGTTAAGAGGGCTTGAAATAGCAGGTGGTCCAAGTCACTGGAAATGACAGTGGAAATATATGCAAGTGACAAGTTACAGGGGACCACAGGTGCCATGTGGGGATAAAGCTTGATTTTATAGATGATGGAGAAATTGGAACAATCTTAGAACTACGATATGACCTGAACAGATCTGCCCTGGAGAAGGATCCCTTTGGGAACAGGGAAGTGAGTGCGATCGCAGAAGTGTTCAGGAGAAAGCACCACGACACAGCTTTGGGAAGTGCCCCTGTGATAAAGGTCAGAAATAAGCAGTTCTAAGGCTTTGGTAGGGGTCCAAAGGGTGGAGGTAAATTTCCACAGTGTGCAAGAGGAGAAATACAGCGGGTTCAGGAAACAATCGGATGCATGAAACATGGAGGAGATAGGCCGGCCTCTGATTTCCAGAACGGGGATCATCTCCATCTGTCAGATCAGGAACACAGAGAAGAGCCAGACTGCCGGTCAGACATGATGAGGTCAGTTATGACCTTCAGGGTTAAAGGAATCTGTGTGACATCAAGGGATGTTCTCTGAGAAGCCATTTTGGGCACCCATCTACTGTTTAGGAGAGTAATGTGATCTACATTCACGTTAAATATTTCAGAATTTTTAAAGGTTTATAAAATACACGATATGCAAAAGGTGTGTAAAGCAGAGCGGCATCTTGATGAGTTTCATAAACTGAAGACCCACGTGACCACCACCTAGGCAAAAGAGGAGCGTTGTCTGCACCCTGAACACGCCTATATTCTCCTGACCCCTTTTCCATCACACTCCATCCTAAATTTCATCATAAACACTCCTGAATCTTTTAGTACTATCTAAGCATGCATGCTGAAGCATTGGAGCTTGGCTGTGTCCATCTCAGGATGGCACATGGTACATGCTTTTTGTGTCTGACTACAGTGGCTCAGTGGGTTTTGCAGGTAGCCCTTGGAATTTACCAGCTTTGAGCTCTGTCCCACATTCTCTTGATGGGATATACTACAACATATATCTTCATCTTGCAACATAACATCCCCCCTCCCTCCTCCACAGCCAGTATACTTCAGTTTGTTAGTTGCCCAGGTAACAGTTCCTGTTCCAGTTCTGGTTGCTTCTGTCTCTTATAAATGACTGGTCACTATGATGCATGCTGTATAAACCAATCCTCAATTGACAAGTCACGCTGCCTCTGTACCTCCTGCTGGCTTATCTAATATCCTAGAACACCAGAGACTGGGGCCTGATATTTTGGGAATGGTCACAATCAGTGCCCACTGAAATAAATCTGCCTCTAAACCTGGGTGTTGCTTGGATGCTGCTGCTTGCTGTTACAATCCTACAGTGATGGGTGTTTGTATTATTTCCATCTCAGGACTATTTTAGACAACATCTCTAGGAACAGGTTCTTCAGTACATTCATATATCTGTTATAGCTAGGAGTGTAATTTCTGGGTCACGTGGTTTCCCATACTTTGGTAGAAGAAGACAAACTACTTCCCCAAGGGACGTCAACTATTTGCACTCCGTCTGTGTGAGATCTATCATAATTCTACGTCCTCAAGGATGCTACGTTGGCAGAACATTTTTCCTATTCTCCCTCTCTCTCTCGGTCTTTCCTTCTCCTTTCCTCTCTTTTAAATCCTTGCCTGCCTTCCTCCTTTCTTCCTCCTTTTTAACCTTCCCTTTTGTACTCTGATATATGTGTCCTAAGCATCCCATCGCCTGCATTTGCCCATCCTTGATGACCAGTGGTGCCGAATTGGCCTTCTGAGGTCTCTTTGATAAAAGCCTGTGTAAATCTCTTTTTACATGACACCTACTGGGTTGTCTGGTGGCATTTTCAGCAACCCCATTTCTAGTCTGCAGGAAGTTTGGACATTCAAGGATGCCTTGTCCTCTGTTCTACATTGTCCAAGTGTGGATATCTTGACCTGGAGGTTAGAGTTTAGCCTCCAGAGTTCATTTTATGAATTTTATGCTATGCTTCATCACTCGGCTTGGTATGGCTCCCAGTTTTCTTCCTTCCCTAAGGACTGGAACTTCATAGTTTGGCTCTGGCTTTGTGGTCTGTGTCCCTGCCATCTGGAGGAGGCTCTCCATGTGGATATCTTCAGATCCTCTCAAGGGCAGGACAAGTGGGATAGAAGTTGTGAGAATAAGTATTCGCCAACAGAGTGGCCTCTCAGATAGAGGGTTTTTGAACATCTACAAGGACGCTAACAGAAGACACAAAGGAAAAATGGCACATGAGTTAGTTCATGATTCCATGTTGTCAAACACCATAGTTTTAACAAAGTTAAATTGGTTTCTCAGCTGCAAGACTTCCTGGGGCCTTTACATACACTGAGAATTGAATTTCTAGGTGGGGGATAACAACAGACCCTATGTTCCCAGACTTCTTTGACCACTGTAATCTTGAATTTTTTTTTCCTCTTGAGGAACAGCTCACAGCATTTCCACACTATATACATTCTTTTTTGTTGGTATAGTTCTAACAGATTAGCTTATTCTGTGGCTACCTGAGAAGTCCTTCTTTAAGAGCCTTATTTTCTTCCTAAAGCTATGGTTCTGTTCTTAAAGGTCACCTTTGATCCCTCTGATCAATTGTCTTTTTCTTAAGACATGGAGGAAGTAGAGTGCTTGTTAAAAACATAGGCACTGGACTCAGTGGTAAAACCATGAATCTAGCATTAATGAACTTTGCATTCCTAAACCTCAGGTCCCTCATCTAGAAAACAGGCAGAAAATTATCTAGTTCATAGGACATTGTTTTGAGGTTTAATAAATACAATCTTATAATGTGTTCAGAATAGTGCATGACACCTAATAAATATTTAATGTAGTTATATATTGTTTTGGTTATGATGTTGTTATTTCTGCTCCTTTTTTAACATGAGTTCTAGATTGTTGAGCTCCAGAGGCATGCTTTCCCTGGAGCAGAGGAAGCAGAAGTCTACCCTAGAGGATGTGAAGATCAAGCTGCACACACTTGCCTGTGTGTGCATCATGCATACAACATCGTGCATACATGTGCACACCTCATAGAAAGAAGACATTATCTTAAAGAGTGGCCTGTCATTTGAAAGACTGAGCTCCATTTTTAGTGTTAGGACGTTAATCATCTTTGGGGAGAATTTAATTTCCTCATGTGAATATTTTACTTTTTCCCAGACTCTTCCTTAATGAAGTTTTAAAAAAGAAACATTAAAGGCTCTGTGTAATTGCTCCCAATAGAATGAATCTGTCTTTGCCTAAAAATTCTACCTCACCATCCAGGGCATCAGAACACTTGGGGTGGAAAACATTCAATAGTGGCAAACATTATCTTTTGCAATTTGTGGCTAACTGCATCCTTTCCTTGGAGAGTAGATTTTATTGTTTTCCTGAGAAATAAAGGATATAATCACTGCTACGTAAACTCAGGGTGAGATTACATATGTGACATGTTTAGCTTGGTGACTGAAACCTTGTAAGAAGTTGATAGCTCTTTGGTTCTTTCTAAAAAATTTAGGGCTCTTTTGTGTCTGGAGGCTGTGTTCCACATAGTGTGCAGCCCTAGACTTTCCTGATTGATATGCCTGCAATGTACCACGAAAGTTCTCAGAGTTGTTGTCACAGGGTTACAACCTCTGTGCCCCAGGTTTCTGCCACAAAATCTAGAATGGGATCCGAATGTTCCACAGAGAGCTAAGGCCCCGTCCTCAACCCATCTCTGAACTGTTCCTGTAGATTTCCAGTATCACCTTCTAAGGATGTGAAGAATAGTGAGCTTACACTATTAAGGGTACAAGGAGCTTATTTCCTGCATTTGCACATTCACTTACTCACTTTTAACCCTGACATATGCACAAACACGTTAGGTAAAGCAAAGATGCACACAATGTGAATTTCACATTTAAGGAGTTCCAGCTTCAAGCTGCAATTGGGTCATTGTAACTTCCTCACTGCTACCTTTCCTGAATCATTGTGATAGGTTTCTGCCTGAGTATAAATTGCCGAATATTATGGTGGCGGTTTAACATGGCAGAAGGCCAAAGAACAACAGCTGATCTCCTCAGTGACCACTTCATCCTCCTTCTCCCCGCAGCCCTGAATACAACTTCCTTTTTCCCTTTCCCTGTGCACAAAGAAAACTCTAGTCAGTTTCTAAGGTGTCACTAACCCTCCAACCCTCAAACTCTGCCTCCAGCCGAAGTTCATGTAAATCCCAGCTCCCTTTGTCTCAGGTCAGAGGAGGAGTCCTGTGACTTGTACACTCCTTTCCATGTCCTGGGTAAAGGCCTTGTTTTCCTTTTTGCCTCTCCATTGAGCCGATATAACCTAATATTTGGTGCTGTGACTCAGATCTGTAGCATGTGTGCCTCCCACGGGTCACCCCTGGCTCTGGGCACCCCCTGCCTATAAGCCGCCCTCCTCCCCTCCGGGGCCTGCCTACCTCCCTTTGCCTGCGTCCAACACCAAACCACCTCATTTCTCACAGGAGAGCCACCTCTTGGTTCAAGGTTTTCTATCTCATCTTCTCAGTCTCTCAGCCTCAGAAATGTGTGGGCCCACACTGGGAAACCTGCACATCCCTTGGACAGGGGTAACTAGCCTCACATTATTTGGACAGAGGTGCCTTTAAGCCCCAAGGCAGGGCTTGTCCTCCTGTCCTTTGGGACATCCTCTCCTGCACTCTTGGTGACAGCCAACAAGAACAGGTGTTGTAATTTTCTCTCTGTCATGCTCTCAAAACAGTGATGACTTCTTTTTAAAAATATGACCCAGTATGTTTTAGCTGTAGCTCTCGGTTCACCTCTAATTTGATCACTATGGGCAATACTTCTTCCCATCCTCAAGAAGACTCACCACTGGTTTCCTTGTTTATAATCTTGGCCCCCTTAGTGTCTGGGACACTATAAAACCCAAAAGGCTGATCTTTTACTGCCAGGTGGCTTGGCCAATGTACAAACTTGACAACAGCAGTCAATGGCATGAAAGGGGGACTCTTGACCCCTCTATCCTTCAAGATTTAGATAACTTTTGTCATTGCAATAGCAAAAGATCCCTTATGTTCAGGCCTTGTTTAGTCTGAGGACATGCCCATCTCTTATTGAGTCAGGTAAGGTAGGCCGAGTACTTCTGGCCCACACTACTGCACCGGATTCTCTATCTTCCTCCCCAATGGACCCCTTAGACAATGTGCCTTCTGTCTTTATTTCTTTTCCCCCATCTCCTCAAGCCCAAACTCCTCCACCTTCTTGACCAGAGGTTTCTGGGCTTCATGTCTCACGTTCTTGCCTTTCCTCACCCCCAGCAGCCTCTAGCTCTTCCTCTACTTCCTACCTCTAATCTCAGACTTCTCAACCTCCTCAACCTGAGCATATATCCTGCCTGATGGCTCCTCTTCCTCTTCTGCCTCCTCCTCTGCTCCCCCACCGCTATTTCCCCCATTGCTCACCACATTCAATCTCATGTCTCTCAGCCCCCTAATAAACCACATGGTATTTGACTGCCATCTTGCAACTCCATACCGTGTGGTCCTCAGCAGCTATCTTGCTGTGAGTCATGGAGAGTTGCCACCATCTTGCTGTCTCCCACCATGTGACAGCTCACTGCTGTCTTGTGATAGGCTACATCACAAGATAAACGACTGCCATTTTACAGTCCCTTGTCATGTGATCATTAGCAGCCAACTTGTTGTAGGTCATATGATGACATATCACAGTCTCTTGATTCCTCATCTTGTGACCAGCAGCAACCATCTTGTTGTGGGCCACGTGGTACCCAATTGCCAGCTTGTGCTTCCCTGTCACAAGGTGACAAGCACTCATCTTATGGTTGAGCACCCTGTAACTGTCCACAGATGATTGATGGGCAATTGGCCACTTGAGGGCCATCTATACCTTCCATTCAACAATCTTTCCAGCCCCAATCCTTACTCCCTCTTTGGGAATAGGCCAGTCTGGTGGAACCAGTTCATAGCCATATTTCCTTGTCCCTTGCTGACCTATCCTAGGTTAACCATAAGTCAGGCTCCTTTTCTACTGACCCACAAACTTATATTAAAGAATAAATTTATAATGAATTGTTATGACTTACATTTCAAGGATGTTTATGTAATTGATTCTAAACACCATCCTCACTTCCCAACAGAGAACTCAATTATGACAAGTGGCTCAAGAGGAAAGCCAATCATAGACACAAGGAAAATATTGCTAAAAATGATCCTGGACCTGTTATGGTGCCTGAACAGGACCCTACCTGGAATTCTCAAAATGGATAGGGCTCTTGTAAAGGACATATGATGATTGAACACGTAATGGTGGGCCTTAACAAAATAGCTCACAAACATACTAACTACAACAAGCTTTTAGAACAGTTTCAAGAGGCTGCTGAAAACCCTGCTGTGTTCCTCACACATCCTAGGCACACCCTAATTAAGTTTACTAATGTAGACCCAGACTCTTCTGGAGGGACAATTGTTATCAATTCCTATTTTGTTTCACAGTCTGCCCCTGACATTTGGGCAAAACTATGAAAGTCTGAGCTTAGTCCTCAAACTCCACAAGGAGATTTCCTTAATATGGCCTTTGGTGTTTTCAACAATAGAGATCAAAGACAAAAGGAGGAACAAGAGGCACAGAAAAAGAAACTTGCTAAATATAAAATTGATCTCTTAGCAGTGGCATTTGGGGGTCCTAAGACAGGTAAACCAAAACAAGGTGGAGCTACCCAATCCCCTCTCAGAGCATGCTTCAAGCACAGCAAAGAGGGGCACTGGGCATGAGAATGCCCCAACCAACAGCCTCCATCAGAGCCCTGCACCCTCTGCAAACTCAAGAACTGCTGAAAATGCAACTGTCCTGGCTGCCACAGAGCAGGTAAGCCATCCACCAATTCCTTACCCTCACAGGAGATCTCGTCTCCACTGGACTCATCACTGGCTGATCTATTTGGACTTGCTGCTGAAGGAGATTGACGGGGCTCAGGACTCACGGCCCCCATTAAGGTATCCTTCTTGCAGCCCTTGGTTTCGGTGGAGAGTTCAGGTAAGTCACTTTCTTTGCTTGTAGGCATGGGTACCACATACAGGTTTCTTCCTGAGTTTTTAGGCCATTGCCCTAGATCCACAGTCTCCATAGAGTAATGGCCAACATACACAGCCTCTTCAAACAGGACCCATCCCCTGCAGGTTCTAAACTCTCTTCTTCACCCATAGCTTTCCAGTAATACAAACATATCCTACACTCCTTTTGGGTAGGAATCATCTCCAAAAGCCTAACTTCTCCTTTACCTTCTCCCTTCCCATGGTTCTTGTTCTCCAAATGCCATCACAACATGCCACCAACTCATCTCCTGGCCTCCCTCTTTCCTTTGTTGATCCCATAGCCTGGGACACCACCAACCACCTGTGTGACCCATGCTATGCCTATATTAATCTTCCTCAGAGATTCTTTTCTCTTTCCTTGCATTCCCCAATACCCTATAGCTTCCAGGTGTCAACAGGGGCTCAAACTTATAATCAAGTGCCTTATGGACAATGGTTTTCTCAAACCTACCCTACTCTACAATACTCCCATTCTCCTGGTGCTCAAGTATAATGGTTCCTATCACCCTTAGGGCAATTAACAATGCTGTTACCCCATCCGCCCAGTGGTGCCAAACCCTTACCCTATGCTCTCTCATATTCCTCCCTCTGCCACTCTCTTCACACTTCTAGATCTTAAAGATGCTTTTTTCACCCCCCCATACCCTGATTGTCAGGACTTCTTTGCTTTTACATGGACTGACCTGGACACACTCAGGTCTCAACAAACTCATTTGGATGATGCTCCCTCAGGGATTCAGAGACAGTCCTCATTTCTTTAGCCAAGCCCTTCCTGATGACCTTACAGCTCTTGGCCTCAAACCCAGCACTCTCCTTCAATGCACTGATTATCTTCTCCTGTGTTCTCCCTCTTACACTCTAGCCATACAACATATGGCCAATCTCCTCAACTTTCTCTCCAACAATGTGTATGGAGTCTCACCTGCTAAGACTCAAGTAGCTTCCCCAAAGGTCAAATATTTGGGACTTGCTCTTACTCCAATTACTCATTCCATCACCACAGATCATAAGATGATTCTTTGGGATCTCCAAGTGCCCGTAACCAAACAACAGGTCCTATCTTTTCTTGGTTTAGCTAACTTCGTTTGCCTCTGGATTCCTAACTTTGCAGCTTTAGCTCAACTCCTCTGCAAACCTCCCAAGGACTCCTTATTAGACTCCTCGACCTCACTACACCTCTTCTAAGGACCCCAGCCCTCACTCTGCCTAATCCCACACAACCCTTCACTCTGTACCTACTTCTCATGGTCACAATGCTGTAGATGTACTGGGACACAAAAAGGGACCTTCCTTTCAAGTGGTAAGCTACCTGTCACAACAGTTAGACAACACGTGCAAGGATGGGTGCCCTGCCTCTGAGCCCTTGCAGCTGCAACTTTATTGACACATGAAGCCAAAAAGTTCACAGTGGGACAATCTATTATAGTACATACATCTCATAATCTGATCTTATCACACAGAAGCAACTCCCTGTCCTGATGACTTCTTCTCACCTTCAACACGTTCATCTAGTCCTTTCTCAGGATCCTTTAATCTCTATTGCAACCAGTAGCCCTCTCAACCCAGTGACTTTGTCCCCCACCTCAGAAGAAAACCCCCAACATGACTGCATGAATCCCAGCCTTTTTCCTCACATTAGCAGCACACCTCTCTCTCTAGCCTTTGACACATGGTTCATAGATGGCAGCTTGACAAATGCAGATAATCAAGAGAACAGAGTATGCAATAGTTAACCAGTCAAAAGTCATAGAGGCAAATCCACTACCACCTATGACATCTTCACAAAGGCAGAACTTATTGCTCTTACAAAGGCTCTTACACTGGCAAAAGACAATATCATAAATATAAACACTGATTCAAAGTACATATTCAGCATTTTACACTCTCATGCCACCATCTGGCAAGAAAGAGGTTTAATCAAAACTCACTGAATCCCCATCATCAATGTAGGTCTTATCCTTAAATTCCTAGAAGCAGCACAACTCCCAAAACAAGTGGAAATTACTCATTGCAGGAGACACCAGAATTCTACAGACCCCGTTGCTCAGGGTAATGGTTTTGCAGATACACAAGCCAAGCTAGTTGCACAATGGCCATATCTTTCTCACCTTCTCCTGTGGGTCCCAAACACCCTACCTCTACCTAACTACTCACCAAAACAACTACAGTTGCTTCACAAACCAGTTGTTCTCTCAGATCAGCAAGCCACAGACATCATCCCTGACTCACACAACTATTTTCACGTGGGAACACAGGCACTATACAGATTTGGTCCTAGTGGTTACACATCCTTCTCTGAGGGCTAGTATCCACCAGATTATTCACACCTGTCAGCTCTGCACTAAAATCTTCCTTCAGGGGTATGTACCACGCCCCTCCTTTCCTACTCACCAATTTTATGGACACACTCCCAGTCAAGATTGGCAAATAGATTTCAAACACCTGCCCCATCACAAAATTCTTAAATATCTTTTTATCTTTGTCTGTACCTTTTCAGGATGGATAGAAGCCTTTCCCATGGCCAGGGAATCTGCTGAAGTAGTTACTAAAGCCCTATTATGAGAAATCTTTCATAGGTTTGGTATACATTACATCAGATAATGGCCCAGCATTTATTTCTCAAATCACTCAACAGGAATCTGCAGGCTTACACATCACATGGTGCCTACATATTCCACACCACCCACAATCCTCAGAAAAAGTAGAAAAGGAAAATGGTCTCATAAAAATACACCTCACAAACTCAGTTTAGAACAACACAAACCTTGTCCTAAATTTCTTCCCTTAGCTATAGCCCAGCTCAGAGCATTTTCTTAGGGTTCTACCTTTCTAAGTCCTTCTGAACTCATGTATGATCAACCATTCCTACTTCACAGTTTTCTACCTCCCAGAATCTCCTTCCTCTTGCTGGCTATATCCTTATATTCTCCTTCTTCAGACATCTATCACGACAGTACGCTGATCTCTGCCTTCCACAGCCCTCCAATGGGACCACGCCAGATCCTGCCATATCCCCAGGAGACCTAATATATCTAAAATCTTGTAAGTCCACAGGGCTAAAACCAAAGTGGAGTGCTCCCCACTTGGTCTTCCTCACAACTCCAATGGTGATCATGGTCACTGGAGTACCATCCTTGTACACATTACTCAGGCTAAGCAGTGTCTCCCTAACCCTGGATATGTGCCTTTACTACCAGAAAGTTCCTTGTCCTCACTGAGAGCCCTGGCTCATCTTCTCCATGAGTGTCAACTCTCATTCCATCAACTCTCCTGACTTACAACATAATGCCCTCATTCATCAGGAAGCAGTCTGAGAGAGTCATCACCCTTTCTTAAGAACAACAAAAAGATGGGAATGATAGGCTTCTGCCCCAAGTATAAATTGCTGAATATTATGGTGGTTGTCTAAAATGGCGGAATGCCAAAAAACAACAGTTTATCTCCCCAATGACCACTTCCTCCTCCTTCTCCCCTCAGCCCAGAATACAACTTCCTCTTTTCCTTCCCACACATGTGAAGAAAATTTCAATCAGTTTCTATCCCTTCAAACTCCACCCCTGGCCAAACTCCATATAAATCCCAGCTCCCTTTGTCTCAGGTCAGAAGTGGACCCTGCAACTTGTGGACTCGTCTCTGCGTCCTCAAAAAAGGCCTCTTTTTCTTTTTTTCCTCTCCATTGTGTCAAAAATTCTAATGCATTATGTCAAATTCTAGGGATTTATAAATCAAATTAAATATTTGGTTCCTAATGAAAGTTTGCTGTTGACTTGCTTCTTTTAATTTGGTACAGGCATTAACTCCTGAAGTTAGATATGTGAAGAGACCTAGAGGCAATGGGTGTGTTTGATATATACCATGCAAATAAAGTAACCTGCATCGGCCTCAGACTCCAGCCTCCTGCCTCAGTTTTTCTGAACCTGAGTAGTAAAAGATCCAGAGGCAGAGAACAGATTCTGCTGGTCTCATTCCAGTGGGAATCAGCAAATTTTTATATCTCATGAGACCTTGTTAGCATCCAACTTAATCTAAATTTATCATAATTATTATAACTTTACATTTATTTAGTACTGTGTCTTTGGGGAGAAAAAAAGCACTTTGAATATGAAATAAGATAATCAAGCTCCACCCTTTATTTCTAGGGATATAGCATTTTTCCTATTCATTCTTTTTTTTTTTTTTTTTGCCACCTCTTGGTTCATTCCTGCAGGTAGCACCTGGATGTACTGCCTTGCGGCTGTTTCTCTCTCTCAAAGGAAGGATGAGGGTAGAGGGAAATAGTTGCTCGCCAATGGGAAACAAATATTTTTGCAAAGATTAAAAGAGGAAAGGAACTAAGAATTATTAATTACTTGATAACATTCAAGTCCTCAGTTCTTTGCCTTATATGTCTTTTCTTAGTTACTTTCTCATTGCTGAGACAAACACTGGGCACCCAGACTTAGAGGAAGGAGGCTTTGTTCAAATTGCAGTTTGTAGAGATTTCAGTCCATAGTCTCCTGGCTCCAAGGCAGGTTGGCATCAAAGAGGAGAAAGCTCATGGAGGGCAGAAGGTAGCAAAAGCAAGTGAGGGCTGACCCCAGCTCTTTCTATCCCTTACATCTTATCCAGGCTCCTTAGGATGGGAAGTACTCATACCCTTAAACCTAGTGCCTTTGAGCTTAGCATGGTACCATGAATCAATCCCAGCACCATATACCCTAGATTCAGCCATCTCTAAAAACTTTCCACCTATCACTGCATGAGGCTTTGGAGGGACATCTAGATACAACCCATAATACATCTGGTGCTTGAAATTCCTAGAGAAGCATCATTTATCCCTATTTTATAGTTATGAAAAGAAAAAATAATTTATCTCAGGAATTTAGCCAAAGTCACCTAATGTTGAGTTTAAGCTTCTCCAGAGCTGTCCTTCCAAGTTCCCTGCTTTTCCTGGTGTGATTGGAAGTAAGTTTGTGATCTTTCTTAGATGCCTTCGCCTTCAGCATGTGGGACTAAACAGCCACCCACTGCCTGGCTCTATCCTAAGAGATCTGTGAGATGCCAAAAACCTACACATCCTGGCTCCCTCTTCAAGGAGTTTCAACAAGAGGAATAGGATTGACGTGCAGAATCTGAGAGCGGCTGATCATCCCATACGTGGCTTGAGTGTAATCGTGTTGTGAGGTCTCTCAGCTTTGGGAAAGCTTCTTGGAGGAGCCTTGTTGGATGAGGACTGGGACAACACCTCCCAGGACAGGAGCACAGAAAGGGACGTTGGATGGGATGAGTGGTGCAGCCCCAGGGAGTGGAGACACACTGGGTGAGGAACAGGGTGCAGCAGCCCTGCGGGGGGATGTGGTGGCTGCCGAGGCCTGGCACTTGCTAGGTGAATCTAGAGGAAGATCACAGACAGAGGCTGAGAAGCAATGGGAAGAAAGGGAAGGGTTCCTTTAGGTTTCTGCTTTGTGAGCAAAGCGTAAGGCCCGCTTATTTCCTCCTTCCCACCCAGGTCTCTGGTCAGCTCCCCGAGAACTCAGCAGATGCCTGTCACTGAGTCCACTCCTTTTTCCACTTGTGTCCCCTCCTCCCATGGCCCAAGTGGCTGCCAAGGCTTCTGGGTCTGTCTCCCCTCTGGGGAACTCAGTAAGCCAAGCAGAAAAGCTAGGAGGGAGAGGAGCAGCACGTGTGGTGCCTGGGCCAGTGCAGGAGGGTCAGGATGGGCCACCTCCTGAGTCCAAAAGCCAGGAGTTCACAGACAGCTTTTCAGCTTCAGCAGAAATCCCTACTGTGCGGAATTTGAGCCAGCAGGAAGGTGTCTTGAAAGGAGATAGATGACAGCGAAAGGGACAACAAACAGGGACAGTGTGGAATTGCTAATGAAGGACTATGCCTGGAAATTGATTTCCACCGAGTCACGGGCCAGCAGAGAAACAGTCGGCAAAGAGTTAAACACTGAACAACGTGACCTAAGTTTGCCACAGAAACCTGTGAAGAGCTTGTGCACACCTACAGGGAAGCCCCTGTGACAGCCCCTCCTCACGCTGGGTTCTGAAAACCTGTCCCGTCTGCCCACTCTCAAAAAGGCACAGAGCTAGTGACTGGGCGCACAGGGCTTTACACCATTATGGTTTCTTTTCAATAAATGTAAAAACATACGTAATAAAAATTCAAAGGCCACAGCAGGGTATGGAATAAGATGTAAACACATCCTCCCTACGCCCTAATCTAAGTCCCTGTAGACGAAACTGTTGGTAATTTTCAGCCCTGCCATGCTCCAGGTGATGAAATTCTGCAGCTCTTTCTTGGTGTTGTCTCACTCTGCTCTCCCCAGCAAGCTTAGAGTACTTCCAGGGGTTCAGTGTCCTGGGTGTTTCATCATCCCCCTACCCCCACGCACGCTCCTCCTGCTAAGGCAAAGCCCTCTGCCTGGGCTCCCATCCCTCCACCAGCCCTGCCTCTCACTCTTGTGGAACCTTCAGCTCAGATCCATGTTCAGTCCAGTGTCATTTGCCCTGTGCTTTCCTGAGACACCTTTCAAAGATCAGCTCATCTTCTTTATTTATTTATTTATTTATTTATTTATTTTTAATCGGTACCGGAGATCAAACTCACGACTGCCTGTTTGCAAGGCAGGCGCTTGTGCCGCTGAGCTAAATCCCCAGCCCCAGCTCATCTTCTTTAAATCCCATCTAAATCGGGCCGGGTAGCAGAGGCCTGTAATCCTTGTACTCTGGGAGGCTGATGGAGGAGGGCTGCAAACTCCTGCCCACTCTTGCGCAGTTGAGGGACTCAGGGAGACCCTGTCTCAAAATGAATCCTAAGAAAAAAGGCTGGGGATACAGCTCAGTATGGAGGGCCTGGGTTCAGTTTCCTACAGGACATGTGTAGTTTCATGTCTCCCTTCCCTTCTGATTCTGTGCTGCTTAGGAGCTGGAATTGTCTCTGTCCAGAGAAGCTAGCACAGAAACTGACTCGGAGCAAGAGCTGTGAATGTTGGTGGAATAAACAGATTGGTGAGTGCGTGCATTAAATGGACCAAACCAAGTTTAGGAAATGCCCTTCAATTGCTTGGTATGATCCGAAGAAGGAAATGAGCAAGGGAAGAAAGCAGTAAAGTGGAAAAGAATGAAGGAAAGTCTAATAACTACAGAAGGGGAAACTATACAAGGACAAAAGACAAGGGAAAAAAAACAGAGGAAAGGGTCTCATCCATTTAAAAAGTCAATAATGCAGAGCTCTGTAGTCACGCTCAGTTATTTACATGAATTGGTTTGGCATCATTCTTAGGCAGGAGAACGCTTCTCATTGTTTTCTGCATTCTCTTCATTTGTAAGCTATTAGGGATCGAGTTCTTGTTGGATTAGGTCAAGGGTCCATTGGGAAAGAATTGCAGGTGCAAGGGAGAAAAGAAATGCTATCACTGTAGGCGAATGAACAAATTTAAAGGAGGGTAGTTTTTACAGCCAAGTAATGACAGAGCAGGGTGTGGGGGCCTTGGGCCCCCAGGCAGTGGTCTAGCAGTGCAGCAGTCTGTCCTGTCCACCAGATTGCCTTTGCCTACTGACGCATCATTACCTTGTTAGGTGGCCGAAGGTCTATTTGTTACACTTAGGCTCTGAGATTGACCTATGAGTTTGCTCAGAGATTAACGGACTCCTGAAGAGGGGGCCTCTAAGCCCCGGTGGCTTGCTCTGTATGTCCCTGTCTATCCAGGGGCACAGTGGAGAAGTATAAAATGGAGAAGCATAAAAGTCTCCAAATTTAGATTTGCATCTGAACGAGAAGATGTCCATATAGTGGTACCTAACTGCCACACCCTGGAACTCAGGAATGAAACCATTCCACAATGGTATCCCCTAGTGACATCGTGGAATTGACTTCTCATTTTAGCTTCTTGGGCCCAGTGGATGCTATTGTGGGCAGAATCCTCAAGTCAGGGGAGAAGCTCTATGGATGGAGGACAGCACAGTGCTTTGCTGAACAAGGAGTAAAGTGTTCACAGGAGGTTGATTTCGTAGTGGAATGAAGATACTTGTGTGCCCAAAATGGAAAGGAATCAAATCCAAGTGGGAGCCTCTGGAAAAGGGGAAATGGGAGAATGCAAGACAGTGGCCAGCCAGGGACACACTCCTGGCTTTTGGTAAGATTATAATAAAGGGTCTGATTTGAAACTGGGAAATATTTTTTCAAAACTAAGGAAAGAAATAGAAAAGTAATTTTTTATTCTAAGTGCCAGGGAGAGCTCTCTGGGAAACGCAAGGGACCCACGAACCTGCTTCCTTAGCCTGGCGGGCTTGAAGGTGGCACTGACTGCTTCCCCTGAACTGACGTGGTCCTTTGCAGGAGCCTGGCCGAGCAGTAACGGGACACGCATGGCAGGTGGGACGGGGCCAGCAGAGGCACGGCCTTGCCGCTCTGCACAGGGAACAGCCCCAGCCTCTGCTGGAGAGGGAGGAGAGGCCACCTGCCTGGCGTGTTTGCTAACACACAGAGCTGCGGCCTGTAATCATCATTAGCTCTCTTTGGTGTTTACTGACTGTTATTAATTAGAACGAGAAAACTTGGCATTAATGTGCCTGCCATAAGGATGAAGGCTTCTACTGCACCAAGCATCCTGCCTGAGCGGCTGGACTGGGACTCATTTACCAACTGTCACCACGATGATGCAGGGCCATGGGCTCCAGCTGACAGCAGACTGGAGCAAGAGACGGCACAGACTAAAACCGCGCTTCTCTGGAAGCTCAGAATTAGGGGAGCTGCGGTGCTGCAAAGGGCAGCACAGCTCTGCCCAGCTCGCAGGGGGCTGCGGCAGGCTTTGGGTTGCCTCTAAGCATTGCCCAGGCAAACCCCGTGGCTCCTGCTCACCAGAGAGCTTCGCTGTGGCTCTGGCTGCAGCAGCTCCCTGCCCACTCAGAAAATCACCACGCGCAGATTTCTTTACAAACCAGTGACCAAGGCCCTGTTTCTCACCAAGAGAGAGTGTGCCCTTCAATAAACCTCGGGGAAGAGGCCAGGGTGCATACATCTGCCAAGAAAAGGAAAGTAGTATCTGTCATAGAAAAGGGATGTCCTCACTCATCTGAGAGTCTCCGGAAACAATGCCACACTTATGCATTTCCTCTCACTAAAAGCTCAGCCTTCACAGGATGGACCACCCTATGTGGGAAATTTAGAAGTCAGGGAAAGTAGAGGAATTCATCAGCTACAGAAGAGGGTTAATTTCCTTGTGTGGTTGGGTGGCTTGAGATGTAGACAGAAGTCTCTAGAAAAAATGACCGACTGGCTCACAATTTCAGTGCCCAAGTGACTTAAGGTAGGAGACAAATTAATTCTGCCCAGAGAGGCCTCTTGCTCATGCTCAGCCTCCCTATAAAAGGAGCCAGGGATAACTGGGGAAAGTTTCCAAAGGGAAGGACACCAGAGACAGGTCCTCCAAGGGCCTGTGGTTCAGTGACTTGGGAAATGGGTGTTTATTTCCAAGAAACTCTAGTCTGGGTCAAACTATCTGCAAGACTTCAGTCTGTACAACCAGGACAATGAGCTTAGATATCCATGGAGGTCAGGGACCCAGCGGGGAGGCCACACCTCACCACAGCCTCTGTCCCCTCCCACTCCGGCATGGGTGCAGGGGGCTCTGTGTGTACAGCTGCTGGTGCTCTCTCATTGTCTTTCCTACCTGTGGACATTTATGCCCTTTGAACTGCGTTGTGAAGGGAGCAGGAATATGGAAAAATTAGAGAAAGCCTGCGGGTGAGAACCCTGGCATAGGTAGATTTGGGTGAGCCAGTGATTTGGGGAATAGATTGGTTAGGATTCTGCATCACCAACAACACTAGAAGATACCAGAGACGTCCAAAGAGAGGCACTAAAGCAGCTGCAGCTAACGGCTCCTTCGTCACAGAAACTTTATCTGTGGGACATCTGGTAACCAGCAGGGGTCCTCATCCATGTTACTTTGTGTAAAATATTCAAAAGTCGCCAGGGTAGCTCCAGAGAGGTGCTTATTTGTGTGTCCCTGCTATATGCTCTGATGGAAACCTGACCACTATTAGGAACCTGCAGAATCTCTCTCAGCTTCAAGAGCCATCCCGGTGGCCACTTCTGAGATGACCTGCAGCCTCCAAGCTGAGCTGGCCTCTCCATCTTCCGTGGTTCTGGCAGACCTTGCACATGCCCTTAAATGAAACACAGCATGGAAGTAGAATGGACAGTCTTTCTAGAGCTGTTCCAGTCAATACTGATTGTTTTTCTCCAGAGCTCTAGAGCTGGGGTCTGGCATGCTGTAAGTGCAAATAAATGATGCAAAGTCTTTCTGGAAGCTGGTTTTCTCCTACAAGCACACTAGAGTGCACCAACAAAACACAGTACCACTGTACGCACTAAATAGTGAGCCAATCCATAAAAATAAGAAGTAAAGCTTTCAAAACTAATTTAGATGTTCCAGCATGGAGGAAGAGGAGGGCTGGGGAGGTGATTCTTAGTGATCAGCTATTTTTTCCTGGTGAAACACAAGGTCTTTTAAATGTAGTGTGTACTTCAGTCTCCATCACAACCTTGTGCAGGTCTTGTTCCTCCCATGCACTTACTCCTTGGATTTTTACCACACCCTTACTCTCTGCAGATCTGTCCTATGTAATGAGAGCCCAGCGTTGAACAGAAAGCTGGGAAGATGGTTTACAACCTCCAAGTGATTCCTTTGCTCAGCCAGGGTAGTGTCATGCCTGGTTTCACGTAGTCTGCAAGAATTCTGCTGTAATATAAAGGCTAACCTAGACAGCACAAGATCTATTCTCTTTAAACATTCTAGAAAAAGATATTCCCGAACCAACATACTGAATTTCCATTATGCAACCAAGAAAGGTCCTCCTAGAAAATCCAGAAGTTCTAGAGCTTTCTGGGGCCTCCAAATAGCCTTTGGTGATGTTTACCAAATTCTGTAGCTCTGTCAGCCAGTATTCAGTTTATTATTAGACTTTGAATGGGACAAGAGAGAGATGCTTCTCTGTCACTTTAAGTGCTAAATTATTTTCAGGTGTTTGTTTAGCGACACAGACAGAGACTGCCTGCCATGCTGAGAAGAAGGTGGACGGCCTCCTTTACACCTCTCCTCATCAGAGTCACTGTTTCAAGTAATGAAGAAGCACGGGAATTGATTTGATGCTAATGAATAATCAGCTGCCGTCAATAATTGTAATCACTAATCTGGTGCAATTAGAGGCAATTATAATAAATGCAATTTCCTCCCGAGCCACTAACGAACTACAGAAATATGAATTGACTTAAAGGGGCTGGCAGTGATTTATGTGATTGTGAGATCAGGAATTTCATTATCTTGGTACAGAGTCTTAAAGGGACCAGGTTCTACTCTGACTTCACACCTACCTAATGAGATGTTAGAAAATACAGTTCCAGAAACAGCAAGCATAGAGGATTCCATATTTCTCTAGCAATTGGCTTTAGGTCATCTACAGACCTGCAAGGACTGGGCTGGTATGACCACAGGTGCTGTCACTGTCTCTTTAAATTCTGCTTACGGTGGACGTATTTGGAATTCATACAAATAAGGCTTGAGGAATGAAGAATAAACCCAGTAATCCATTCAGCGCTGCAAGAGAGGGTGTTGACAGGCGCATCTGGATGCAGACACAACCTTTCTTATTCAGCAGTTCTCAGTTCACAACCCTTTCCCCATCACAATGAATCGTCAAACTTCAACAGAAAGGCATCTCTGTGCAAACCGAATGGCCCTGGAGGCAGTCAGTATCTTTCAAAAAATGCTGAAGTCGTTTTAATCACATTACCAGGCTGTCAGAAATTAAGAATGGCCATCCCTTTTTAAATGAATTAGCCAGGTTTTCCAGGAGCTCTGTTTTCAGTCTCATTCTCCGATGACTGCAGCAGGACCTTAGCCATGCAGCATTAAACGGGAGGGAATAGGCCATCTACCTGCCTGCTCAGAGCAGAGGATGTTCTTGGGGTTCAGGATCTTAGTGCTAAAACTGAAAAGTTTGGGGCAATTAGCAATGAGTTATTTCCATGAAGATGAAGTCCAAAACAGAGGCAGTGGTCAAGGATGTGCAGAACGTTTGACTATTTCCTGAGCACTCAGATCAAAACCCAGCCTCCCTGCAAGGAATTTAAGGCCCCTCAGCCCTTGACCCGCTCAGCTGCCCCTTCCCTCCCCCACAGCAGGCTCCTCAGGGCTCCGTCCTTCCAGGCTCCTTGCTCTGCCCCAGAGCCTCTCAGTGCCTGTCCTTTCCCTGTAGGGCTAGCTCTGCCTTTTCCAGGGCTGGCTTCCCTTTGTCCTTCCTACCACTGAGCCAGGTCCCAGGAACTGGCTGTGACAGCATGATCTCTGTGTGTGCTGCCCCTCCCCAAGCTGTTTGACCGGCTGCCGAGAAGGCTCACACCTTCCACACGTGGTGGCACTAGTACATCATCGCACTGATGAAACCCAAGTCCCAGCTTTGGCTTCACACTGCACCCTTTGGGCACCGCTGCTCACCCCATCTGCAGTCACCTGAAGGTGGTTCCCCAGAACCTACTGCTGGCTCGGACTTTTGCCCTCTCATGGAGACAGTCAGCGGGAACTCTCCTGGGAGGCAACATCCGCAACACTTCTCCTTGTCAGGCTGCTCTTGACATTGTTATTAATAAAGAAATATTAAATAAAATATATATGGGGTATGTTATGGTGTGGATTTAAAACACCCCTCAAGATATACATGCTAACGGCTTGGCAGCCCGCTGACTGGTTCTATGGGAAGTGGTCTGATCGGGATGAAAACTTCATCAAGGGGATTAATCCGGTGAACAGCTCCTGTTTGACCGCATTATTGGGAAGGGGTGGAAAAGGAGATCGGACCTAGGTGAAGGGAGCGGATGATAGGGATTGGGTCTGTCCTATTTTTGGTCCCTCCCTCGCTCTCTTTTTCTCCCCCACCCCACTTTCAGCTCCTGGGGCAAAGGGCTTTCCTCCACCCTGCCCCCCCACCATGGTCTCTGCCTTGGAGTCAGCCAGCCATGGACAGAAACCTCTAAAGCTAAAGTGAACCTCTCCTCCTTTACCTTATGTCAGGTATTCGGCCATGGAAATCTGAGTAGCGCAGATTACGGTGTGATGTTTTTGTGTACACATTCATTGATGAATGATTAAATCAAGCTAATGTCCGTCCCCTCACACACGTGCTTGTCACTCGTATACTGTCAGCAATTTGAAACATACATTCTCATTAACTGCAGTCACCATGCTGCAAAACAGATCACCACAACTTATTCCCTCTGTCTAATGATGCTTTTTGCCTTCTGGAAAACTTCAGTCCCACCTTCTTTAATAAGCATTCAACATATGTGCTATGCCAGGTATTGCATTGCCTTGGTTTCATTCTGTTTTCTAGATCTTCACCTCTACTAGATGAGGTGGTCTGAGAAGATAGTGGCCACTTCTTTTGCTTTACCACCCTTGGGTAGATATTGTGTCAGAAGGAGTGGAGACAGAGCCCACCCCATGAGGGAATTACGAGGATTCCTGTCAAGAAAATGAAAGCTTTGTACATGGTACCTTTTACAGAGCAGGAACTCCTTCACAGAGTAGGATTCTTGGCCTGAGAACAAATAGCACCTACATGGTGCACGATAAGGAAATGAACATAAGAGCCTGCAGATGGCAATGCTAAGTTCAGGGCGGTCACCATGGCACTGACCAAGTTCCTGTATGCCTTGCCTGCTCATAATTTTCTCATGTGTAGAATGAGACAAAACTGCTTCCATTTCGCTGGGCTTCAGCTCTGACATTCTGCAGTTAATTCCATGCTTTGCGGGAACTGAACGGAGGGTGGTTCGAGGGAGGGTGAACCTCATATTTTCATGTTTAAAATTTCAAATGGAGGCAGTTGTTGTTTTCTCCCCTTCCCTTCTCCTTTCTCCCTAGTGGTAGCAAACAAGCAATAAATATGGAAATCCTAAAAGCCAGAGAAAATAGTGAGAGTTCTCCATCTTGCTGACAAAGTACACAGAGGCCGCATCACAAAATGAAGGGGTTTATCCCTCTGCTGTGCTTGCATGAATTACTCCCAGCCTGGCATGGCTGGGCCGTTCACAAGACAGGTGTCCTTTGTTCTGTGAACACCAGGTCCCCTGCCCTTGCTCCAGCCACGGCAGCTCGGTGAGAGCACTGCGGGATGATGGTGCACGTCCCTTTGCCCCTGACAGATGGAACTCGTGCCTGGCCACATGACGTGAAGGAGGTAGAAACAATGCAGGTGAGTTGGGAGGGCAGTTCCAGGGACAGCAGGAGAAACAAAACAAAACAAGACAAAACAAAAGTGAGGCAGGACGCTCCAGCTGCAGGCAGCCAAATCCTCTCCTGCCAAGGGACAGGTAACTGATTTTCAAAATTGCACAGACACACTCGGTAATTGCTCTGCACCTTCTCTTGTCTGCCTTTGAAGCACAAGCCAGGATCGCATCTGACTCCTATTACCAGCAAATATCCCGGGAAGGACCTGCCGGAGCGATAACCTTTAAAAGCTGATCTTCGGCAGCCTCTTCCCAAGATGGCAGATGGAGTGGGAAGGCTGGTATTTAGCAGGTCTGTCAGCTCCTGCTCCCCCAGCCGCCTCTTCCTTGGGCTGCTGCTCAGCACGCTCCCTGCACTGGAAGGCAGCAGCTCTTCCCCGGCCCGTGTGTCCTTCTGCCAGCTCTGTGTCACTGTCCCCACTCAGGAGGCATACAGAGGACTCTCCTGTTTTCACTAGCGGCTGTCAAGATGGGGGTCACAGAGTCCCTCCCTTCCTAAGTGCTTTTCCAATTTCAAATCCCCACACATACCCAATTCAATCTTTTGCTTTAGTTCCATTCAGGGTGAAAAAGTTCATCTCTCTGCACCAAGCTCTTGAAACTGCACATGGGTCTTTCAACAGAAAAGCCATGCTTCCCCTGGAGGGTCTGCAGGACCCTAGAGGCATCTGCGTGGAGCTTTGGGTGTCCGTGCTGCTGATGTTTGGGATGATCATGGTATGCCTAGGGCCATGGATACCAGAACAGCATCGGACAGGAAGGAAGCGATGCTGTTGTACTGTCACAATGATGTCACCACCTTTTCGGTGGCATAGAGACCTTAGGACCTTACTGATAAGATTCCCCCCCAGGATCCCATCCGTTGTTCCTAATCCTGTCCAAATCCTACACATTATTCAAAGCCCAGCTGAAGTCTCACCTCCCCCGTGAACCATTCTTGAAATCCTTTTGTTTTCACAGATGATCAACTTTTTAACTCCATCCAGATGTGTGTCTGTACTTCTCTATTTAGCACTGTTCTGGAAAATACCGCAAACTGTTTCACACATGTGCAACATGTTCTCCTAAGCAGAATGTATCCCTCCTAAAATCAGAATTGTCACGGTGATGAATGAATAGCAGAGAGATGAATTTCTGATCAAGAAAATGAAATAAAACTTTAATTGCAGAATCTAGTGGTGGTATTACAGGTGCTGGCTGTCAAATTCTTTCATCTTTTCTGTATATGTGATGAGTTTCATGTAAAATGTAGGGAACAAAAGAAAAGCTGCCTGTGTCTGCTTCCTTCACACGTCTGTTCATGTCACGAAGTCTCGGGAAGTTCTTACATATTCTGCGCTGTGTACCCTATATGCATGTTCACTACCATCACCAGGGTGACACAGAGAAAATAGAGAGGGTGCATGATTGCTGTGGTTTCTGTCCACTTGTAAACCACCGAGTTGCCTCACATCTCACATGCTTCATCTGCCTTTCTACTTGTCCCTAGCTTGGACGGCGCCCACACTGTAAGCTGGAGAATCCTTAGCAGCCCCAGCACTGTGCCTGATTGCTCGGCTCACTCCTGTCTTCTGCTCCAACCTGAAACTCCCGTGCCTGCTGAGGACTGGATGACGACCTGAGCCCTGGAACTGCCTCGGGAAAGGAGAAGACATAGGAATCACAGACCCTCCGACAAAACTCTTCCTCTTTTGAGGAAAAGAAGAAAGATGTTGTGTGCTACTGCCCCCTACCCCATCTATACTTTTATTAGAATAATAACAGCTTTTTGTCAAAGAAACATCCGTTTTTTCTAATAAAGCTCTGTCCAATCTTAACAGTCCCTTTATAGATATCAGATACGTTTGGCCAGGAGAATTCTAAGAATGCTCATTCACTCACATCCTGAAAGTCACCATGTGGCAGGTGTTGTGCTAAGCAGGGGAAACACCGAGACACATAGGCCCAGGGCTTGTCTTCAGACAGGGGCCCGGGAGGAAGGCTGGAGCATGGGCAGTGTGGAGGTGAGAGAGCTGCGCAGAAGACCATCTCTGTGGGTTAGTGCATGCCTTACCCCCGCCTCTGCACCTGCAGGCATCAAGCCCGGGTACCTGGAATGGAGGAGGAGGCTCTAAGTAAGAACCTTCATGCCATTTTTGTAGCATCAAAAGACCATCATGAATTTCAGAATAACATCCAATGAGCAGGCGAGGATAGAGATTCCTGAAAATATTGGCTCATTTCATGGTCAGAAGCTTGCAGGAGGCAGTTAATAAACACATACTGATTGATTTCTTCCCATTGCACCTAATGTCTTTGCTTTACCATTCATTTGGCAATTAATCACGGACTGGAGTATTATGCGACATCTCCTATATTATTGAATTAAGTGGTTATTTATCTCTTATGTTGCTAGTTAATGTTCCACATGTGTTATATTATCGTCCTTAGCTAGACTTTAAGATACAGAATCCACTGCATTGTGTTTTCTGTTCCCCACTGCACCCAGCACAGAGCGAAGCACACAGTAGGTGCTCAGCTGATTAATTAAGTCCTCTTTCTGCCCAGGGTCATCATGCTTCTGCTGTCCCAGAGTGCTAACAGCTGTCACCTGGGCCACCCTGGGCACAGGAGCACGCAGACAAATGAGCCTCCTCTATTTTTCCTCCGTGAACAGCATCAAGGCCCCTGAGAGGTGAACTCAGCGTGAATTTTAAAAATGCGCTCAGTGGGGGCAAAGCACAAACCTGCTCTCAGGAAAAAGCCTTCTCCTCTCTCTTCAGGGCCGCCCAAGTGGCTCTCTCCACTGGAAATCGGGGATTTGTGCTGCACCGTTGTGCTTGGCAGGGTGGGACTCAGCCCATGGCCATTAGGGGCTCAGCACACTCCCAAGGGCTTTGTGTCCAGGTGTTGGGCAGGGTGGCTGCCTTGGCACTGGCACAGCCCACCGCCCTCAGAGGCCACAGGGCCACCATTGCGGCTAGTGACTTTTCAGTAATCGCTCTGCATGCAAGCAGAATGCCCCCGTGTCCCCTGGGAAAGTTTATTTTCCCCTCTTATTTCTGCCATCTCTCCAGATATCATAGTGAGTTTTGTTATTGGGGCAATGATCAAGCACACAGTTTTCTTTTATATTGGGTAAGCGACTTAAAGATCATCAATTATTGATCACATGCCTGGAACGCCCCAGAGACCTTCGGGATGTTCACGCAGGCTGTCATCTCTAATCCTAACCGGGGATCGCTGGCTGGCTGTTCCTCCCATTTAGAAAGGGGATCACAGTTCAAAGATGCTTCATATCTTAAGTTCACAAACTGACAATTCCAACTTGATTCTAAAGCTAGTGTGTGTGATTCCATGTGTGCACAGCGTCTTACCACCCACCCACGTTGCTCAGGAATCTGCAGAGGCGCTCAGCCCTATCCACCATCAGCCCCGCTCTGCTCGATGGCCAGGCAGGGGGGAGGAAGGGTGAGGGAGGCGTCCAGTGCCCTCTTATTATTCAGGGCAGCACCCAACACAGTGACGACTTCGTTCCTTGCTGTCAGTATCTCCTGCCAGCTGTTCACTTGGACTGGAGGATAGGAGGGATTTAATTTTGAATTCACAAATGCAGCTAAACCTCCCTCTGTGAGGAGCTTGAGGATTAGTGCTCACAGCACAGGGCTCCCTGCAAGGCAAAGGCCCAGGGGAAAAAGGCACTTTGTGTGGGGGAAAACGACGCATCTTCAGGGACCTGCCCAGGGAGGGGTCTATGCCTGCGAGAAGGGCCCTCGAATCCACAGGAAGACCCAGCAAATGAAAATTTCCAACTATCATATGGCAGCTTTGTGCAGCGTGAAAACTGCCATTGTTTTCCTGTCGATGTGTACTTGTTATTGTCGCCTGCCCCGGGTTTCAAGTGTATTTTGCTTTGTGCAGCATCTCCTACTGCATTTTCCGTTGTTCCACAACGCATGCAGGCAGAAACTGATTCCCACGGCTCACATAAGGGGCCCGTGGCTGAGACTCCCATTTCTGCTTCACACAAGGGGTAACCGAGGTAACCTTAGGGATACAGGCAGGACAAGGGCTAATGCCCTTCTCAGGCTCTGCCCGGGAGACCTGGCGGCTCTGCGCTTCCTCCACTGACACTGCAGTATCAGGTCAGGCTGAGAGGCTGCTCCTGAGACGGCCTAGGCCCCGTGGCCCCACCCGTTTACAGGACACCGCTGCGTTGTCATCCTGGGCTGCCAGAACCTGCACAGAGACAAGCACTGTGGATCCCCAGCTGGACCACAGTCCCCACTTCCTTAAACATCAGCGCGTACATCAAACCCGACGCAGGCTCAGGACATGTGGGTGCCAGCGAATGAGAGGAGGAAAATGTGCTTCTAACCCAGGGGCTCTCACGACTCGTGATTTACATCCTCAGAGTGCTCCATGGCGGTTTCTCTGGGTCTTTATGTAGCCTGTTTTTCCCATGTCTGCAGTGAGTTTTATTACCTTTAATCCCGGGGGACTACGGAAAAGTCACTTATTATAGAAATACAAGAAAACATGTAACACCAAATGACAACAAGACTACTTAAACATGTCTCTCATCTTAGCTGGGCATGGTGGTACACATCTATGATCCCAGACCCAGGAGGCTGAGGCAGGAAGATCCCTAGGAGTTCAAGGCCAGCTTGGGCTACACAGTGAGTTCAAGGCCAAACTGAACTATTTAGTGATATTCTGTCTCAAAAAATAAGAAAAAGAAAAAAGAGAAAAGAAAAATGCTTCCAGTCTTCATCTCAGCCTGGCAGAGGGGTGCATTATTAAACTTTGAATAAGCCTGTACCTTTAATGGAGACATTTAGCTCAAATTCCAGAGCCCTTGATACTCAAGAGTTATATACTCAGCAACAACAAAACCCTGGAAAATGGCCCAAGAACATAAATAGACATGTATTAAATAGATATGTAATTGTCCGATAAGTACATGAAAAAAACGTTCAGCACCACTAATCAGTAGAGAAACGCAAATCAAAACCACCATGAGAAAACTACTTCACACCCATAAGGAAAACTAGTATTGAAAAAACAGAACACAGCAAGTGTGCAGATGTGGAGAAATTGAAACCACTGTGCACCCGGACTCTAGCTATGGAACCAGTTTGGGGGTCCTCAAACAGTTCACATTGGCATCACCTTATGACCCAGCCCTTCCATTTCTGGGTTTGACCAAAACTATAGTGAATATTTAAATTAAAACTTTAAAACTTATTTCAATAAAAGACACATTGTCAGCAAGCCCCTTCATAATATTCTACCTTGCGTCAAACACACTTGTCCCCTTGTTACACCCTCTGAAGCAGTTCTGGAGGTTCTCATTCTTCAGTGACCTCCATGTTCTAAATGGATCTGAAATATTTGCAGCAAATTGTGTCAAATAAAAGCACGTTGCATCTTTGCCTGCCTTATTCTTTGATCTACCATCGGGTGACTTCTGGCTCTTCCTAAAGGTAAACATTTCGAATCCATTCAGGACACCAAGGCAACCGTGAAACACAAGGCAGTCCCAAACAGGACCGCCACAGCTGCTTTCAGCAAGTGGCAAGAAGGGTGGGAAACTGAAATGGGGGGGGGTATTTTGATGATTAGTAGCAACGTGTCTTTAACTGCAATAAATTTTAAAAAATATTTTAAACATCACCATGGTTTTGGATCATACTTCATTTACCTAGAGCAATTGAAAGTAGGGACACAATGCAGATGAATATTAAAAATATTATGCTAAATGATATATCCCAATAAGAAGAAAGCACACAATATTTATATGGTCCCACTTACATGAAATATCTTGAACAAAGTTGTAAAGTTGTAGAGACACAAAGTGGAATTGAGGGTGCGGGGGGCCGGGAGGAGGTGGGGGTGAGGTTTGTTTAACTGGGTCAAAGTTTCTGTTCCAGTGATAAAGTTTCTGGAGATGGATGCACAGCACTGTGAATTTTAAATGCGTAGCACCACTAAATTATACATCTAAAAAGATTAAAATGGTAAATTTTGTGTTATGCATATTTTAACACAATAAGAGAAAATCAACACATCCACTCCCCGAAAGCAAACAAAGTAATATCAGGAGTGACGGCCTTGTCTGTGTCCACACAGGATGCCTGCCCTGCCTGCTCCACACTTTGACGTGCTCTTCCCTGGTTTGAAATGTTTTTCCTAGCTGTGCCCTAAAAACGTTAGCTTATCATGGGAGCTTGGGCTAGTTCGCCTTGCATCAGGGGATCCCGTGCTTTCCCTCATTTTTCAGAGCATTTCTCTCCTGTGTTACAGACACTCTCCAACCTGTTTTACAACCATTTCTTTGCTGGGTAGGGTGTTTGCTATGTCGGGACAATGTTTTCCTCAGTTCCGAACCCTTAGCTTATAAGTGCATTCTTCAGTCACTGTAGGAGTGCAGTAAATATTTAATGGCCCTGGTATCTTAGAGAGGCTTTTGTTCGGTTCTCTTTGGGTTTGTTTCCATCCTAGGCAGAGAGAGCAGGCGGTCCTATCAGCACAGAGAAAGACGCTACACCTGCAGGAGCAGAGGAGAAAGTGAAGGAAGGAGGAGAGCGCATCTTGCCGTCTGTAGGCTGTCTCAGCACACATCACTGTGGCACCTGACGTGAGGGCTGCGGTGGTGGAGTCTTGGTCTGCTTATTTAACCTTGCTGAAGCCTCAGCTTCCTCATCTGTGAGGTGCGAACAGCAGGCTCGCACTAAGCTGTGACATCGGAGAGTTCGGTGAATAACGTGCGAAGGAAGCCTTCTCTCCTCCAGGGCTGGGACGGGCCGCGCTGCCTGCTGCACACACCTCTCAGAACTTCACTCACTGTCTATCTCCAGCCCCTACTTTTCTCCCTTCTCTTTCACCCCAAGAAATAGCTCAGATTTTACCTCTCTTTTTTTCTCCGCATAATATTCCACCAACAATACCACCTTGGTTTTTCTAGTCCAATAATTAACTCTCATCTTAACATTAGCGGGTGGAGGAGTCAGAGTGAGGGTGAGGGGAAGCCTCCCACCAAGCTGTGGTAAGGTCACCATTTGCTGCTGAAATCCCTCTTTGGCTGCATCAAAGGGCAAGTGCCCCATGTGGGCTGAGGTTGGCAGGGCCTCTGGCGCCTTGGCGCATCATCGTAGTTCTTTAAACACCAATTCTTGAGTGAATCATAGAGCTTTTGTTCCTGGTCCCAGCTCTCCCTACAGCGAGGAAAGTGCTTTTTCCTTTTCCTCCTATTTTCCCACCCTCCTTTCTCCTTTGTGAGCTTTCAAGTCCCCCAATTAAATAACTGGTAAGTTTTCTTTGTGAAGGGCACTGAACTTCACTTGATAACTGCCACAGTAAATGCATTTCTTTCTCTTTTCTTTTTGCCCTTAAATACCCATGCTTGCGATCTTCTTGTAAGGGAAAAATAGGTTAAAATAGAATATGAAGCTGCCCTCCCAGTAGTCTCAGTAGATCTTGAACTACTCTAGGAGCTGTTTTCATTTGTGTTCACTGAATTCCATCAAATGCTGTGCTGGCCCCAAAGGAACCTAGATCAAGGGAGAGGGTCCTTCCCCTCTGGGAGTACCTCGAGAACATACTGCTTGAGGTGAGGACTGATGGGGGCAGAATCTGGATGACACGGAGGGTGATGGTCTGGATCAGGTCTGTCCCCAAAGGCTTACGTGTTAAAAGCTTGGTCCCCAGTGCTTTGGTGGGTGGAAGAAACTTTGAAATGTGAGGCCAAGTGGGATGTCATTAGGTTATGAAGAGATAAACTCGGAGGAGACTGTGGGACCTCCAGGCCTTCCTTCCTCCTCTTTTGTGCTCTTTAACTCACCATGATGTGAGTACCGCTGCCCTGCACATGCTTCTGCTGTGATGCACTGCCCACAGGAACAAGGCCAATGGACGTTAGACTGACACCTCCAAAACTGAGCCATACCAAGCCTTTTCCTTGTAGAAGCTGCTGAGCTATGGTGATGGTATGGTGATGGAAAGCTGACCAGCATGAAGCCAGTAACCAGTTGTCTCAGCTTGGCCCAGTCACGTGAGATGGGCTGCCCAGGATGGACACATGCCTGGTCTGCTCTCCTTTCTAGGAGATGTGTACATACTCTTCAGGCTGTCTCAACAGTGGAGTGCAGGCAGAGTCCGGGAGCATAGGCAGGGTGACAGATGGCAGAGGAGGTCAGCAGAATAGGATAAAATTCTTCTTCCTTCCAGGGGTAAGTTATTCACGAAATCACAAAACAAGTGATCCTGTCTTTTGACCAAGAATACCAAGCTGGGCTGGGTGGAGGGAGGATGACTAGGGGTAGTTGGGCAGTTATTTGGAGTGCAAGCTTTCCTGTTAAGTTTGAATTCTTTCCTAGAGGGTCTGATGCTTTCCCATAAATATTCACACCAAGAAGCCATGGTCTACTCAATTTCACCCGCTGCTCAATAAAACCCCAAATCTCTGCCGGAGGAGGTAGTTCCATTTCCCTGGATAGCCTTGACTCTCTCATAGCTTTTCTTGATTTCTCTGGGCACCAATGACCCTGTTTGCATTTCTTACCTTCGAAGAATTGCTTCTCCATGTCTAGGAACTACAAAGCTTGAGCATCAACCTCTACTACCAAAGGCAAAAGTGGCTTAAGAATTGGAAAGAGGGGCCGAGGATTTAGCTCAGTGGCTCAAGAGCTTGCCTGGTAAGTATGAGGTCATGAGTTTGATCCACAGTCCACCCCCTCCAAAAAAAATTGGAAAAAGTTAAGATTAAGTCACATATATCACATACATTTGCACATTTATATGTTGAAATGGGGTGTGTGTGTGTGTGTGTGTTTGCATCCATTTCATTCACCAGGGACAGGCATTTTATTGCCTGTCACCCTGGGTCTGTATCTTGGATAGTTGCCCTTTAAATTGACTAACAGCTGCATACATACACTTTCTATCTATCCACCAGCGCTCAGAGACCACTGGTGAATCTGCTGTCGCACTGTGTCAAGTTGTGTCCTGCATCAGCAGACTGGACACTGCTCCCTGACCTGTCAAATGCCTCTGCTTAGCAGAGACGCAAGGTAGTTTCTTTAAAGACCTAAAACAGCAGTGCAAGCTACTGCTGGTTCAGTGTTCAGGCCTCAGAGTGGACTGACACACTGCTCAGACCAATTCCAAGTGATTTTCGGAGCCCTTCTGGCACTAGGCACTGGGCGGGCACTGTGGAGAGCACAGGTGAAATGGAACCCACCTGTTGGGGAAAAGAAAAGATAGACAGTGCACAGGCAGAATCAACCAGAGGTGGAGTAAGCTCCAAAGTCTGCAAGCAGCATGTAGTATGGAGGCCAGAGATGAGTGAGGCCATCACATGCTATAGACTGAAAAGAACTCTTGAATCAGCCACTCCTTTAGCATTAATATATTAGATATTTACAGAACACATACCCTGTACTGTGACCAATGGAAGGTGGTGGATTAGGAGAATGTAGCTCAGTTATTATGCAGCTCAGTGACTGAGATGGAATTTTTCAAGTCATTAGCAGGATTAGAAGCAGAATCTATGCCTTATCCCATTGTTCATCCAACAAGTACAAAAAGTAAGCATATTGTGCACCAGGCACTGGAATAGAGACAGAAAGACGGTGTCACAAGTCAGTTGAGCATTTTGGGCTCTTAAGTAGCTGCAAAAGTGTGCAAATTTCTTAATATTTATCAACTACCATTTCCTTAATATAAAATGAAGATAATCACACCTTCCTCATAAAAGTAGAGGTGATTATTAAATTAAGTAAACAAATAAAGGATTGCAAAGTATCAGACACAAAATAAATGCTCAGTAAATGTCCGCTGTCATCATCACCATCATCACATCATTATTAGATAATAATATGCTGACCCTGTAGATGAAGCCATAGATAAAGTATGGTGTCTAACTATTATGCCACCTCTGAAGCTCATGTTGAAATTATTATGAGATTAGCAAGTGGGCTATCTTCTCAAATCTACAGAAGAGTCAGATCTTTAAACCATGGAAATAAAAACATTCTGAGGCCACCGAGCCCAGACCCCTCCATCTCTCTCATCTATTAACATTACAAGCATTGATTAAAAGCCTGTTATTCTCCAGGGAATATTCCAACATGGAATCTATGCCTCATGGCCCTGGAGTACTATAAAGCACTGGAACCTTGAGAATCGCCAGCCAAGAAAGAAATCACACAGGATAACTCCCTCGAAGCATCGTCAGGGAAAGCTGACACAACAAAGAGGCTTCTTCCTGTTTTTCGGTTCCCATCTGGGCCAGAGTACAGGTCAAATGTTAATATTCGGGAGGTGGTGCAGATCTTAAATGCCCCTCCAGACAGATAACAGCGTGCCAGGAAACTAATTTGAGGAATGAACTAGGCACGGGATGAGAATGCCCAGGTGGCACTGATGCACATTGAACAGGAACACAAACTGTGATAGTAGACTTGACCCAGCTGATAGAGGACTAGTGAAGAAGCAGTGCTGGGAGGAGAGGTGCACATGAAATAGCTCCCAGGTCAGGAAACAGAAGATATTTTATTAAAAACAAGGAAATTAGTCAAATAGGCTGGGGTTCAGGACAAAACTTTATAGGAATTGGGGTGAAAGCCTCTCATACATTCATATCAAACACAAAGGCAAAAATAGCTGACAAGCTTTGGGTGACCAGGTTGCTTACCCATGAGTCCATGCACCATGGCCTAAGTCTCCAGCCTGGCCCCACTGCCCCAGCCCCCAGCCTGCCTGCCAGCAAAAGCACTGCTCTCTCCAGGGAACTCAGCTCAGCACCCAAGGCTGTCATTGGCAAGCAGAGGAAAGGAGATAAAACAGGATAAGAAAGTTTGCAGGTCCTGCAGATATCTGGAGAGACCCCAAAATTTACAATCAACACTTCAAAGGACTCTGCCCCCTGAGATGAAGGATCTCAAGGAAACTTTAACCACGGACATTAATTGGGATCTTCCTTTCTAATGATCCCCGCCTTCTCTCCATTCCTATAAAAGAGACAGGATTCTCTTTGGGGTGGGACAGGAGGTCTTAGTGCACTCTTCGCCTGAACCCAGACACAATAAATTCCATGCCATGTTGCCATTACCCCAGCCCAGTACTCTCTGCTGCTCACCTGCGTTACACTCATACTCTATGCAGTGGAGCGGGTGAGCCCTCTAACACAACCAGACTGCACTGCCATTGGTCAGGACCAGGGGAGGATGGAAACCTCCAGTGTTCTTAACTGCTCTGGCCCAGTGCCCACATGGACAGGACAAGGACCAGTCTGAGCGAGTGCACACCTCAAGGTTCCCCACACAATGACCAGTGAATGAAAAGGTCTCCCCACTAGGACAGGGTAGAAATAGAAAGTCCTTTGTCTCCTTGGCAGCAGCCTTCTGTGACCACACCCACGCATGAGACCTACAGCACCGTTCTGCCACAGATCCTGATTCAAATCAAGTGCTGACACTTGTTAATATTGCTCTAAATGTCACTGCCTGGGAGATGACCCTCCCTCACATTCCCTCCTGCTCCCAATCCGCCCCCAATATACCATTGTTTTTAAGCAGCTCATCTGTTAATTAAAAAGTAGGAATCAATTGGCCTCATCTCTCTATTCCAGGCTCCTGTGCACACAAGGATTAGAGCTGCCTCTACTTAAGTCAATTAGAGATAAGGAGAAGCTGACATTTCTACAACCTATCTTATCACACTGCTCAAAAACGGCTCAGATTAAAATGTACAAAGATGATTTCTTTAGTTCTCTTCCTCCTCCTTTCCTTTCCTTTAATTATTCTGAAGAAAGCTGACAATCCACAGAGCTGATGGTGGAGATGCATTGTGTGGCCTGTGAGATTAGTCCTCAGACACACTCAGACCTGCCCAAGGGTGAGCCTCACTGCAGCCCCCACCTGCCAGCCCGCCGACCTGCAATGCGTGCCGAATGCTTAGGTGCAGAGAAATACTGAACCCTGCGGTAGAAAAGACGATGAGCTTGGAGTCAAAAGATAAGGACTTAAATTCTGGTTGTTCCACTCGCTCCTTCCAGTGACAGCGAACCTTTTAGAGCCTTCAATAACAGGAGCATCCTGCTGCAGCACAGGAGCCTTGGCTTCACCCCGGCCTTAGGCGTTCAGCTGCTCCAAGCCTCAGTTGCCTTGTCTAGGAAAGTGAGCCGTAATTCTTGCGTAACAGCACTGACGGGAGAACCCACGTGTATACATGCAAACAGGAAACCAGATACAAAGGACATTTGGTTGCTAAACATTCTCTAGAATCTAAACAGTCTGGAATTTGTCCTAGGGAATTTCTGAATGGAGCAAGGTGGTAGTATACAAGCTTTTAATCCAGGAAGATATATATATTCCTACACACACATTGCTGCTAAGCAACACTACAAGCTTGTTACTGTGATCTCCATTTTAAATTTCAGAACAAGGAGGCTGGGGTTCAGAGAGATTAATTGATTTGCTATAGTTCACACATCTGGGGACTGGCAGAGCCGAGATCTGAACCCAGAGCCCATTATCTTCCCATTACCTCCTGCCCTGGGGATGCCGAATGATCCTGGGAAAGAGCAGTGCTGTGACCCAGTGTCCTTCCCACTCATCACCACAGTGAGGTGAGTGCTACCTTATTGACACTGCCCTGTGAACATATTAGCAATTTTCCAAATGAGCCCTGTCCATTAGCCAGGTCTTTCCGGTTACCTTTGACTCTTACCCCCCACCCCCGGACTCTGTGGAATGCCACGCAGCCCTTGCACCTTCTCACAAGCCATTTTCCGCTTTCCGGTCCTTCTGCACATCATCATTCAGCAAATGACCTCACTTGTCCAGCCTACAGAGTCTATTCAAACCAACACCGGCAAACAAAAGCTGACATTCAAACAGTGCTTACAATGCTCAATAGGTCCTCTAGGCATGACCCATGCCAAGTATGATCGTCCTCCTCGGTGGCGGGTAGAGCACTCAGAACCCTCGTTAGGGGGGTCCTTGCCCAGCCCCCTAGTGCTGCTGGCAGGTGAATGCTCTCAGCTGTGAGCCCTTCAGAGATCACCCCCGCAGGAGAGAAGCCTTTCTAGGGGATAGGCTCTTTTCCCAGGAGGCCTCATCCGATGGCTACGTGAATACACCTGGCAATTTTAGCCTGCCCAGAATTACTCTGAAGGGCCATTCTGACTCCAGAGCTCCCTGTGAGGTCCAGTAAGGTGGCTATTGACCTGCACCATGGTTTGATTCTTTAGCCCTGGTTATTCTGCTTCATTGCCCACCTTCCCATAGGCGGTGCCTTCATTTCACGAACACTCCCCGATCAAGGACTTATTCGCTACATCGTGTCTCAGATTCAGTTGCCTGAAAAACCCAATTCAGACTCAGGCAGATCCTCCTACTAGCTACACTTCACAGGTGAGAGAAAAGCCCCAGATCAGTTGGCTAATAAACGTGTGGCATGAGAAACCAGGTTAGGTCTAGGCCAGAGCTGTGCATACTCGCTTTTGCCTTGATCCTTGCTTTTCTAACATGTACAAGGTCGTCAGCGTGCCAGTGCCTAACAGTCACTGCTTTATACGCAGAACTATTCTTTCTTTGTTCACCTCTTCTTGCCAGAGATGAGTGCCGCAGAGCAAAGATGGCAACCAACTGTTGGATTGTTTTGTCATGGAGAAGAGGGTTTCACCTCCCGTCTTCTGAATCTGGTCTGGCCTCAGTGCCTTGCTAGACCAATGGAGAACAATGAAAGTGCTCCTGCCAAGGTCTCATGGAGTCCTACACTGGACACAGACGCCCAGTACCTCTACAGGAGAAAACACAGAGAAAAGTTTGTGAGTCTCCGTGGAGACTTCCATGGCCCCGAAGCATGCACATGAGTCTGTACCACTCTGCCCGCTGTTAACTCTGAAATTCCTTCTTCCAACCTGGGTGCTCCTTTGTATAGTAGTCTTGAAATTTAGCAATTATTTTTAAATCATGAAGTCTGATGGCATTTTCTTTTCTTTAATCATCACTTTCTTTGGGGGAAACCATTTCTGAAATCCACCTCAGGCAACCAGCATCACAACCATGAGCTATCCTTTTGGTGTTCCTTCACTTACTATTCACATAAACATTCATTCAATGAATATTGGTTGGGGGCTTCAACTAGGGTGCATCTGTGATTTCCAGCTCCAAAGACCACTGACTAGCAGAAAGAATGGCCAATTGAGAAATGCAGATAATAAATCAGCTGGTCTAGTGACAACTAATCTGATCCAAATAGGACTTACCTCAATTTTAAAGGCATCTCTAGATGATTTCATGGTTCTGGGACCTAAAGAGATGTGCAGAATTTCATCTCTTTAACCCAGCAGCTGTCCTCTATGGCTACATATTAGAATCAACAACAGATGTTAAGAAACACTGATCATTGAGTGTCACCTCTGGAGGTGCACTAGTCTAGGTAAGACTCAGGAATCAGGAGGTTTTAAACGGTCACTACATGATTTTCAAAGTGCAACTGGGCCTTGAACACCACTGACTGACCTAAATCCTTAATAATACAGCTTAAGGTCACTCTACCTTCTCTATTCTCTGTGGAGACAGAGGAAAGCAGGGCTGGAGCATGTCTGGGGGGTTTGAAGTTCTCTTGAAATCTCTGTGCAGCTTCTCAGTCCCAAGTTAAATAATCCCAGTTCCTCCAACCTTTCCATGTAGGTTGTATCTGCAGCACTTTAATCACTCTTTAATCTTGTTTTGATTTAGCTCAAATAGGTCTGTTTCCCTGGAGAAAGCTCTTCCAAGTCAGATGTCTCTGTTTTACAGAAGCGCATAACCCTGCTAGCTCATCAATTCAACTGTGAATTGCACAGTAGCTGTTATGAAATACATATCTGTATGCAGACCATTTCATTTTATTCCTAGACTTGAATTAGCTAAAAATCAAACTTACAAATATCAGCGAGGATACTTTTCTCTGTTGTCCTGCAAATATTGTTAGCAAGACATTAGGTCATCTGACTTATGATTCAGCTCAAGATGTACGAGGCTGGACTTTTGCCTTCCTAAATTGTTTTTCTTCCCAGTAATTGCAGTAATCAATGGTCCCAAAGAAAACTAGACTTCTTTAGAAATCAGCTTGTAGGACCTGAACCCAGGAGGAGAAGAGATCCTGGGTGAACCCAGCAATTAATCCATTTATAATTAATATATGAGCAACTATTCATCTTTTTAATTCAGGAATATGGAGTCACTTCTCATTGCTGTCTTTCTAGACACACACACGCACACATGCACACACACATACAGCTGTCATTTCACCTAAGTCGCATCAATTTAAATTTTAATATGCTTATAATTCCAAGAGCAGTTTGACCTATTATTATGTTGGAAATGAGAGAAATATGGCATAAAAGTCTTCAGACTGAGGGAGCAGAGAGGTCAAGAGGCCTGGATAAGGGGTCTAAGTGACATTCCGAGAGAGGCATGCTTTGACTCTTCTATGTGCAAATTCCTTTCAATATGCACTTGGAAAGAGCAGTGTTGAGTGGTCCGTTTAGAGAACTTTTCTTTTTTCTCCAGGGACAGCACAGCATAGAAAGCTTTTAAGTCATCAAGAAGCATAAAGAACCAGGGCATGGCAATAATGACTGACAGCTGTCACAAGGCACAGAGAATAACCTCAGAGCTGACCATCATGGGTCAAGTGGATGTGAAAAGACTTTTAAAAGCTCTTACTGTTTCCTGTGTTTCTAAGGACATTCATAAATCATGTGGAATCACTGTCTTAGAGACTAAATATGCCAGGCAGACACAGAAGAGCAGACATTTGGTGTTTCCTAGGGTCTTTCCTTAGAACTTCTTGGTTAAAAGGAACTTGGTGTATTGGAATCCAATGGTCTTCTGTTTTCAAATCCCAGATCTACTATTTATCACTTGCACAGTCTTGGAAAATCACCTAAACTATTCAAGCTTAATTTGTTTACCTTGAAATTGTGATATCTGATTATCAGAAAGCTTCAAAAGGTTTGTATGGAGCACTTAAAACTGGGCCTCTACCTAGTGGGTTCTCAGTAATATTCTTTTATTACGATTACCACCACCTCCACCATGACCACCACCACCACCACCATCATCATCGCCTACTCTGGCATTAGGGGAATTCCAGTTCACTTAGTAATTGAGGCTTTACTATCTGGTGATTCCAGGGTGCAAATGTGGTTGGGAAAAGAAGTTGAAGACACTATCCACCCCCTCTTAGGTATTAACACAGAAACAAAAGATGTCTCCTTCTATGAAGATAAAGAATAAACTTTGTTTACATTGCCAAACAGCTTCCAGGTCCCAGAGAAGCCTCAGGTAGAAGAAGGAGGCAGGGAAAAGGTGGCAGAGATAGATTTCTCTGGTGTCAGTTTTGAACCCAAGGCTTTCCACTGTGAAACAACCCTGGGAGGAGCTCACTTGATTACTCTTCAGAAATGCAGGTGAGGAATAATATTTACCTAACATTAAGTCAAAATGTAAGAAGACAGAACTCCTCAGTTTATTCATTTAGTCTCGAGTAAAGGCACAAAGGTTGTTTATTGATGTTACGAAAGACAAATAACAACAAATATATTAATGGTACCGGATACATGGAGTGTGTTACATCCGAGATGCCCCTGGAATAGGCTTTGGAAAAAATGTTGGTCTAATTAGTTATTAGGATCAGGTCTCTATGGAAACAGCCATATATTTGTCCTTAAGCCAGACAAGCACTTACTCACTAAATAGCACACAATCTACACAAGCTAAGCCTGGTGATTATACACATTAGCTCCTTGATTCATGCACAAAAAAACATAGAAAGCAGGGAAGATGAGAAATATAAACAAATGGAGGAAAGACATCCCATTACACAGAGATAGCGCTAGGCCTGCAGTGTGTGAGGACAGCCGGAGGCCAACAGGAGATTTCAATCACATGGCATCAATTTTGAATGAGCCCCATGATAACCTTCCCCAGTAGGAAGAAACCGTCCTATTAATAGCATGCGTCAGCTACACTGTGGGTTAAATGGGTTAACTGGGCTTTTGTAGAATGGCCTCTTAACATGGTAGCCATTCATAATGTAATTGCTATGGGAAAAACATGTCCTGAATCCCAAGTACTCAACTTAAGAATGGACTTCTGAAGCACCCCACGTGCTCAGGAAAGGCGCCTGTATTTTCACAGAAGCACACACGAGTCTAGAGGGAGCTGAGGCATAAGCATTTAAAGACCTGGGTCCTAGTTGCTTCTCTGATGCTTACTACATGGGTGACTTCTCTGGGCCTGAGCTACATGGAGCAAAGCTAGAAATGGCACCATTTTGTCTAGAATGTAACCACCACCAGGACAGGAACCATGCCAGTCTTAATCTCCAGCCCCTCAATAAATATTTGGTGAATAAGGAATGAAAGAATAATTGCCTAGCTCCCAGCACTGTGAGCAGAATCAAATGGGAGAATGCCTGGGAAAACAATTCAAGAAGCTGCGAACTAGAATCCAAATGAGAGACATGATAATTATAACCTATTGTTATAGACAGAATGTCACCTTCTGTGCGTTCCATGTAAATGAGGATGTTTGTGTTGGTGGTAATTCGAATGGCTGAGCAAATATCTAGAATGCTGAGTGGGACAGATGGGCTGTGCCGCTCAGGAGAGGAGCAGAACTTGGAGATGAGGAGGGGCAGATAATGGGGAAGTACGAGAAACGAGAGAGAATGGGGCTGGCTATGAAACAGACAGCACAATACAAAAGCCCCCACAAAAAACAAGAAAGAGTGGTGCTGGGGCAACCTATTGAAAACACATAGGCAGGGCATATCTGGGACCCTGGATCTGACGCCGAAGCAGAATAAAGTCCAGTTCCATCAGGTCTCTGCCCCCTCACCTGCCAACCCGGCTGGTGTTTCTTGCCCTCTTGTGGTTAAGTCATGGAAGGACAGGGGTGGCGTAAGAGGCAAAGCAGGTGACCAAGTCCAGGTCCACAGACCCTGAGGTCCTTGGCATGGGATTCGGGTAACTGGAGTCTGGATCCCCACACGCTGTTCAAGGTCATTTGCCGCTGCCTCGGGTGCAGACACACTCCAGCACCTCGGAGAGGTCACCTGGGACCTACATAAGCTGAAACCAAACCAGCAGCTCAGGCCTTGCCCATGGCATAGCCACTTTCTGGTCCCACTCGAAAAGTGCCAGGATGTTGAAAGACTGGCAAAGAAGTCCGAATCAGGCTGCTTCACCCTGGAGGCCGCCTCTGCCACGTCCCGTGGTGCCCGTTCTTCAGCATGTGTATCAGCCCTTCAACAGGGACAGTCACCCAACTGCAGGCATCACCCCTCCTGCTCTGGTAAGCAAACCTTAAAGTGCAATCTACATTGCCCCACATCTACTTGTTCCAAAAGGCCCAAGAGAAGGCAAAACGGTTCCTCACCCTCAAAGGTGAGAGTAAGAAAGAGAGGGACAGAGACCAATGTCTGGCAGTTCTAAGCAATTCTCTTACACTATTTCCCTTCCTGCGGCCTCCAAGGCCAGGTTAAGCCAGTGCATGTTTTCTTACTGCTCAGCTTTTAAGAGCGGTGCCATCCCACTTCACGAACACAGGTTTGTGATTCAGAAAACAGCTTCTAGCCCCAGCAATAGCGTGACATGCCCAGAATTAGTCCTGTGAGCATCTGGTACGGGGAAGAAAATAAGACCTGTTTCTCTGACGTACAGGACCATTGTGCAAATCAAATGAGATAATATATGTAAACGCACTTTGAGAAATTAGAAGCTCACTGTAGAAATAAAACATTGATTAGAAGAAATTTATTCCATCAAGCGATGCTTTCTCTACATCTAGTATATTTATTTTCAAAAATACACAAAAACACATGATTATCAATAGGCTGAATGAGTTATTTCATTCACTGGAAAAATTACAAAGTTTATCTAGTAGTTCCTATTTCATGAACTCAAATTCCATGTAAGTTCATGTGTAAAACTCTTCTCTATTTCTCCCCCTAGAAGTTGGGAAGGGGATAGACTCTTCTCTTCAGCCCTCCAGTGGTGATAAATATGATAATTCAACAAAAATGACTGTGAATTAGCCTGGGCAGTCATAGAAAGTTTTGTACGTGCAATCCCCTGAAACATTTCTCATTTCTATGTTTAAACACCTGATATTGCCAACCTGGCCAAATGAGCAGGAGAAAATCTCTGATCCTAGGGCCATAACTCTCTAAGTTCATTATGTGTGAATTATCACTCTGAACCCAGCTTGGCTTCCAAGGCCAGCATTGTCCATTTCTGAGATAATGTCCCTGACACTAGCAGAGAATGATCTTTACCATTCTCACCTTGAACTCACATACCGCTCCTACCCCATTTGTTGTCTGTTCGCTGGATATGTGGCTCTAACCTGCTCTGCAGTTTTGCCTTTAATTATCCCCAGCATTCAAGGGCTCATGTTCTTGGCAGAAGATGATACCAGGTACCAAACTGCTTCTGCAGGTGATGGAATGATCAGATGGAGGCAGGAACTGCCATACACTACCGGCAAAGAGTGCTGTTCCTCGCAATGTTATCTACTACCGTGTACTTCCTGCATGCCAACGGTGTGTACGGAGGGAGAAAGTGACCCTACCATGTGCTGGGCACAGTAACGTCACCTGGCACAATATTCAGCAGGATGTATTCTCACAAAAACTGCTTCTGCTTTTGGATACCAAATTCAGAGTCTAAAGTAACAGAGTAAGAAAACTACAAATGTCTGCGTTCATTCTCCCTGGAGACTCTGATTGATTTCATGCTGGAGTAGATCACATGTCTGCAGATTAGAATAGTGAAGGGTACCTGGAAGCTTTTCACAGCCTGTCAATACTGCCGATACGGGTTACAGCTAGCATTACTGAGCGTGTGTGTGCCACACCATTTGCCAAATGCTTGACATGGTTCCTCCCATTTGAATTTTTACAACACTGTGAGGTAGATATTAATGTCATCAGCATTTACAGGGAGGAGCCTGAGCTGCAGAGAAGTCAGAGGACTTGCCACATATAACACGGCTTGTGCACTTCAGGGTAGATTCACAGCCCTTTTTCTCAGACTCTGAAATCTATGGTCTTTCTACCTTATCCATTTTATCTGCACTTTTTCAGCTAATAGCAGAATCTCAACATAGGAAATTAAATCAAAGTGTTTACATTGGGGAATTTTCTTACATTTTCTCTTCTGGGACATCAGTGATATTGATAGCTCACTTACCATCATTATTACTATTATCATTGTTAATAATTTCTTCTAGGGACTGAAGCCAGAAATTAGGAGCATAAGTTCCAGGGCCAGGAGCCAGGGGAAATGGCATGAAGTCACTGTATCCATCGGGAGGAGGGTGGTCTTCAGCAGAGAGCACATTTACTTATGCTTCCCCAGGGCTGCGACCACAGAAAGACATTTCTCAGCACATAATGAAGATAAAATTTAACCTTGGGTCCTTGCCACCTTTATAAATCTTCTGAGTCTCATCCCACCAGGGACCATTACACAACTATACTTATACTCTCTGTTTCTGAGAATTCCACGAGGCAGCTGGGAATACCTTGCCCTGGCCCGAAATGATCAATATTATCATAGTGTTAAAAGATAATCAAAATACATCAGAACCTTCAAGCTTCTTTGAGCCTAAAAAAGTTCAAAGTGTTTTATATCTATTTTTTCTTTCTGTCTTCACCACATCTGACAGGGGAAGGACTTGGAAGAAGACGGCTTTCCTTCCTTAATCCCATCTCTCTCTGGCTTGAAATTGGTGCGGCTTCCCCTTAAGCTCAAGGAGGATCTGCCCTTGGCTTTGGTCCCAGGTCTTGTCAGGGCCTGTGGAGTAATTGGTGAGGCTGGTGGGCCATCTCCACCTTCTGTGGGGAGCTCCCAGAGCGGCTGCACAGCACAGAACTCAGCAGCCGGGCTGACTTCTCCACGCTGTAGGTGACAGAGCACCCTAGACACAGCCGAGGTGGCTCTGCTCTTTCTCCCAGGAAGGAGGTGCTGACCTCACTGCCCATGGGCTTAGAGGCCCACTGGTGGCAAGAGCCATTCTTATGCATTTACACAGCCACTTTAGGATGTCTGGGATGCAAAGAGCCAGGGAGCCTTCCCGGAAAGCACGAGGATGCAGCATCACAGACAGAGCGTGTCGTTGTGGAGCAGAACAGGGAGTTGAAGGCAGCAGAGGAAAGGAGACGAGGAAGAAGCAGACTTCCGCCCAGGATCTTCCTCCAGTCCAAGCTCACACAGTGGCTCCAGACCTCAGTAGTGCAAAGTGTGGGGCAGAGCAACAGGATTTTCAATTGAACAATGAATTAAGATCAAAGGAAAAGGATAACATGCCGAAGGCAACCTGGGCCCCCACAGGGAGAAAGCTGGTGGGACTGTCCCTCCAGGGAACGCATAGTGCTAGGGGCCCCCTCTACCCTGCTGTGGACCCCGATCTAGTGGCAGGCTAAGGAGGTAGGAGATGGCAGGCAACAAGCAAAGAAAGCTGCTGCTTGGCATGAGGGATTGAGCGTCCCATCCTGTTATTTGCATTTTTTTTCCATTGTCATCATCTCAGAAGCCCAAAGCCTGGCCGGTCCCTGCTGCAGGGTGAGCCAGAGAAATCTAGCTGAGGAGACAGGGAAGCAGAAAGCAGAACACTGGGCATTGTACCTTAACAGAGTCTGCAGCAGCCTGAAAAAGGGGGGGGGGGCGGAATTTCCTAGGACTTTTCTACCCCTATGCGTTGGCCCTGGGTCTCTCCATCCAGAGGAAACCACCATAAATCTCTTTGCTAGGTTCTGTCTTGAGGTCAGACCCTCCCTAAAGAGGAGAGAACCAGGCCAGTGCTGACAATGTACAGCAGACATGATTTACTGAGACTTTGCAATTGGAGCTAGCAGCACAGACAGAGATTTTAAATATATTCAGAAAGTGAACAAACAAGAGACAAATGAACAAACCCATAATGAATGACTTCTGTAATCCATTCAGTGCATGCCTCAATGTGTGTGATCAGGGCGGTACTCCAGCAAAATAAGAAATTGAGTAGCTGACCCACTAGTGTCCCCAGGGCTTGTAGCCCAAGAGACTCCTCCCCAGTGCTGTTTGGTTACCAGTCTAGGATCTGCAAGCGAGCTGTATAACGTGGAGCCCGAGGGTCTGGATATTAGTGGTGGTTACCGCGCAGCCCATGTGCTGCGGTTTCCTTTCTGGTATCAGTCTGGAGAGCAGGTGACTCTGGGGTCTCTGTGACCCGAAGTCCTGGGCCGTGGAAGATGCTGGCCCCCATACCTGTCACCTGAGGTGGGGTCAGGGTCTTTGCACTCACACACAAGGTCATCCTCTGACACACAGACTGGCTCTGTGAGGTGTGTCCAGTTTTCATGGGCTTTAGAAAATGCACTAGTTCTGGAAGAGCTGAGGATGCTGGGGGCTGAGTGAACCAGACACTCGATTTAGGGGTTGGGGAGGGATGAGTTGGAGGATGCAGCTGCCAGGTGCCACAATGTGATTGCCCAAGACAATGATCCCCTCTCTCCGGCTTCCTGCAATTGGGAATGAGAAAAATCAATTCTAAGCAGAGATTGGACCCAGTCATGCAATATGTATAAACTTCGGGCTTCTGTTCTATGAAGAGCAGTCTTCAAGTCAACTCACGTGAGGCCTGGGGCTTCAGACTAAAGCCTGGGGCATGAGCATGGCTATGTCCAAACTGCCTTGAAATGTGAGGAAAAGCCATGGGGTGGGTTGCTGAGGGTTACAGGGTAACAGGTGACTATTTTAGGTGACTGACTCTGCTAGTGACAGACCAGGACCAACAGTGGCTGGCAGCTAGTTTGTCTGCATCTTTCTTTGATTCAGTTGGGGCACGTCACTGCTCTGCAGCCACGGGCTGCTGCCCCCTCCTCACCTGCTGTGCTCCAGGCCGGCTCAGCCCTCGGGGGATGACTGAGCTCCTCCCGAACTTCTGGTCCCAGCAATCTGTGCCCACCAAGCACCTGCTCCCTTGCCCAGGTGCACGGACATGTGTTACACGTACACCTCCAAGAAATGCACAGTGAACTCCAAAAGCATCACTCAGAAGGTCCTAGGGCCTGGAGCTAGGGAGGTACTTTATGAGCATCCTTTCTCTTGATCCTATTCATCTCTTTGGAGATAGTCACCTCAAAATCCATTTTCAATTGAAGAACTGAAGTTCCTGAGAATTAAGTGGCTTCTTCACACGTAGTGAGTTAGGGGCAGAACTCGGCATAGTACCCAGCTTCCTTCAGCACAGATGGCTCTGGCTCCTGCCTAAGGAGTAGGATGCTGAAGAGAGAGCTCATCTCATGCCCAAGTGGTCCATGCAGACCTTATCCATCCCCCAGACTGGCAGAAGGCAGAGCTTTGACTGGCCACGGCCTGCAGGCCTCTGTGGCCTCCAGCTGAGGCACCAATGGTGCGGGCCATACCTGTGAGCAAGCAGGGACAGAGGCACAGGGCAAGGTGAACAGCAGTCCCTGAGGTTACAGAGGACCCAGGACATCGGAGGAGGTTTACTGACAATGAAACAAACAAATGCAGTAATGCTTAAAGGGCAGTAACAGAAGCACGGTAAGTAGGAATGTTTGCTCAGATTGAAAAGACTTAAGCTGAAGTTCTGAGTACTGAGAAGTTAGGGACCTGAGTGCAGGTTTCCAATTGGTGCCAGCTGGAGCTGGGTTTGAACTGAGGTCTGTCCATTCTGAGGCCCATTCTTTAGGTGTCTTTAAAAGTGGAGAGGTGGCGAGTAGACCTGTCTGTTTCTCACTCACGTCCAGGGAGTAACACTGACAGAAGCGCTCTGTCAGGCTGGCAGTCTTGGCCTCCACCTGGAAGAGGCCACCTTAAACGGTCTGTGGTTCTGTCCTGGAGCTGTGGCAACTCAGGGCCACAGAGAAGGCTGGGAGGAGAGCAGGGAACTTGCTGGGTCTGCCCAGTGCCAGAGAAGGAGCAGGCATGAGGCCCAAGATGAAGGAGAGGAGGCCACAGAGCACAGGCCCGGTCCTACTGAAATAGCTCGATGCTCTCCCTGAGTGCAAATATCCGGGTTGTTTCATGAAATTTGGCCCATGATGACACGATCTGACTCCATAAGGCACCTCTTTTGTGACACTTTCTCCAGTCCTTCCCTCAGTGATTTCCTTCTTTGATGAATGTTTAAATTTTAAAAAAATATTACAATGATTAATCCTCCTCAAGATGTACACTCTCACTTCAAATGCACTTACTCTATTGCTCTCGGCAGTTTGTCTTCCACTATAATAAGCTTTTTCAGAATTTCAACATTCACCATATTTTTGTTCACCCCTTATACAATGTGCAAGCCAGCATCATCTTTTCCTGCTGGTCCTGTGCTGCTTGAAGTATAAGCAGGAGACACTGCTTCAAAGATCTTCCAACTTTATACATTTCGTCAAACCCCCATTCACCTCTTTAAGCCTCTAGTCCCATTTCTTTATTTGTTTAATTTCAATTTTTAATTTTGAAATTTAGAGAGAGGGTCTCACTCTGCAGTACTATCTGACCTGGAACTGGAACTTGCCTTGCTCGGCAGGCTGGATGCCACCTGGAGATACTCCTGCTGCACCTCCTGAGCTGGGATTATACGTGTGAGCCACCACGCTCAGTTGATTTTCTTATTTTTAAAGAAGGCATTAGCATCCCCATAGGCAAGGGGGTGTGTGGCTCAGCATCAGAGCATTTCCCTAGCATGCAGAAGGCCCGAGTTCAATCCTGGACACCACAGGTATGCACACACACACACACACACACCGGGTTTCCTCACTAATAGGAGGGTGAGATAAAGATTTGCTGTAGAATGGTTGGCTTCTGTAAAGAAGCATAAATACAATACTTCAGTTTCACATTATGGCTATATCCCAGCTCCCTAGAAATTTGTAAATTCCTGAAACACTAGAATAAGTTCTTCCATTCCTTCCCCCGCCTGCAGGGCCTAGTTAGACAAGCATTATTTACTCACCAAGTGTTTCTGGAAGCCTGACCCTAGAGAAGCTTACATCTTGGTAAGCAGGAAAGCATGTTTATTGTACAGTGTAAGGCCACACGGTGATCATTGATTCAATTTATGTATCCGGAAGAGGAGACAAGAGGCAACAAAAGTTAGGAAAAGCAATGCGAAGCCAAAGAAAAGAAGAGAGTTTAGAGAATACAGGAACAGAGTCCTGGGGGCCGCCACAGAGGACTTGGGTCCTCTAGTCCACAAGCAGCCCAAAGCCCCAACTGAAGTCATGTCTTTGAGGAGCTGTCCAGAGGCAGCCTGACCTAGAATCTGCTACAAGATGCCGCATGTGCAGGGTCAAGGCAGAGTGAGCTCCACTTCACTCAATCCCGGTTGGAATTTCAGCTTAGCAACTTAAAGCAGATATGTCCTGGAACAATTATTTGGCCCCTATGTTATTTTTCATTTTTAAAATGGAAATAACATAATCTGTTCTGTTTATCACTCAGATCCATCCTAGCGATCAAATGGAAGTTTGTCTGTAAACAATATAGTGGTATAAAGGTGTTAGTGTCCAAAAGGACTCACCCCACGAGAGTAACCAATCTGAAAATACCTCTTTTTAAAACCATCATTTCACTCTAGGGCATGTTTTAATCCAAGCATCAAACTGGCTCCGTTGTATTTTCCCTCCTCATTAATAACCACCATGGAATTTTTTCGGGGTCCTGTCCCTCTGGGTTTAAGGGAACAGAGATTCTTCTTGCTTTTGGCAAATACACTCTGGTCTTGTGTCCACAAGCCTTCAGAACAGTGGCCTAAAAAGCCCAGCCACAATGGGAAAGTGGCAAAGAGCGAAGCCCGTTTCCCGCAGACCTGCTGCCTCTTTCCATCAACCTGCCTGGTTTCCTCTGGCCTGGGGGCTGCGGCCCCACCCCATCTCCCTGTCTTACCTGGGCCCCCCAGCAGAATCTGTAACTCATGCTGAGAAGCAGGTCTGGAGCAGCCCCTCCATGGGCCAGCCCTGAGCAAGCTCTGCCGCTGTGGTCTCCTCCCCTCCTCCCACTCCTCCTCCTCAGAGTGAGTTGGCAGGATTTATAGGGCTGTCCCAGCGACACGCCATCTCAGTAACTGCAGAATGGCAGTTGTAAAAAATCCCATTTGCCAGGGTATTAGAATCCCATTAGCACTCCCGATGGAGAAATAACCCCGACCCTTCAGAAGGAATTAAAGATATGCGGGCACCAGCATTTGGAGTGTTATCGGCCCTTTCTCAGTTTGGACGATCACACCAACAGACATAAAGCCTCGGGCATCAGATGTCCTTGGTCCATAAACCCCTGGAGAGAAGGCCTAGGAGTGATGTATGAGAGGGCCTCCAGCACCACAAACAGACTCTGGAATAATCACCTGCTGTATTTGACACGGGGCTCCCTGGGATTCCTATGCAGAGAATGAGCCATTTTAGGAAAGGGTTAGGGTGTTCTCATCTTCTCTAGTCCCCTTCCTAGCTCCACTGCCCAAGGGATAATTAGCATTAAACAGACACAGGGAGAATCAGCTCATACATAAAACTCTCAAAAAACAGAATCCCCTGGAAACAAACGGAGCATAACAGAGGCCCATTGTTAGAATCTCTAGTCAAATAATCTCGCTTGATGAATGAAGACCAGAGGCTCGGACAGGGAAGTAAGTTGCTCAAGACAACGCAGCTGGTTAAATGGAGACCTTCCCGTTCCCGGGGCGCTCCTGCTATCGCACTTCCTTCTGGTGAAGGGAAAGGAAATTCTCAACCTGTGTGACCTGCGAGCTCTGAGTACGGCCCAGACCCAGGGCTTGGACAGCACAGAGTGGCTCTCTCCACTGCACGAGTGTGTGCAGACAGCCTCTCAGAGCACAGCAGAAAGCCCAGCTGGGCCCTGAGATTTGCCATGTGATCTAGGAACAATTATTTCTCAGGTTCCTCACCTATGCACAGGGATGGGTAACAGCACTGTGCTGCTTGCAGCATCTTGGGGATCATGTCAAAATGCCCAGTCCGATTCAAAAGAAGTTGATGGAGCCTGGGATTTGCCACCATTGACAATCCCCAGATGGTCCTGACGGTGGTCTCTGGGGACCACACTTTGCTGATCAAGGTCATTTTGTTTTGTGAGAATTAAACACAGCCAAACACGCCAAGTCCTTGCCACAGGGAGATGATCATCCTGTCCATGGTAGTGGTGAACATTACATGTCTGGAAGCTACATCAGATCCTTTGGGCTCTAGGGCATTTCCAGTGACACATTCTGCTGTGAACGGAGCAGAACCATTGCAGCATCTAGTTTGTCATCTAAATCTCAGGTGAGTCCTGTAGCACAAGTGACATCACCCCCATTTCTTAGACGTAGAGAATGAGACTCAGAGATGAGTGACTTTCCGAGTCTCAGAATTCAGGGTTACTAAATGACACTGAGAGCAGCCTGGTTCCCAGCCAGCTACAATAAGGGGAAGTATCCTTCTTCCTGTGGGCAGGACGGAGACAACAGTGCCCAGAAGAGGGTGCCTGGTTTCCAACAAGTGTACATGGCCCCTGGAACATGTCAGCTCATTGTCAAAAGAAGAGAGAAAGCTGCTGTCAGGCAAGAGCGGGAGTATGGGGGCATCTGGGTAGCAGGAGGAGCAGGAAGGGGTGGATGGCTGACAGATGCACAATGGCAGGAAACGTGCAGATCAATAAATAGACAGAGATCCAGAGAGTTTGACAGCTGATAGGCATGTGGGGGTGCACTGACACTCAGATGGCTGTGGAGCGTGCAGACAAGGAGAGAGCTTGGGAAAGCCATCAACTTGAGGCCAGGCAGACAATTCCACAGGTAGAGACCAACACACATGATTGGACAACACCATAGGGAGGAGAAGAACCCAGTGTCATGTGAAATGGACTCCAAATTCCATTTGGAGCTGGAAACAGGTGGTAGGACGGTGCTCAATGACTGGAAACCCCTCCCAGTTCTCTGCTAAGAAACTCATCTGGGAAAGCCACCTCTGCCAGGCCCAAGGGATTTACCAGCATTGAGCTGGGTGGGTGCAGGACCCTCTGGAATGTGCCAAGGAGAGAGCATCTGTTCCTTAGGAGAAGACTGATGCAGCACTTGTCCATGGAGACCTGAGCCTGGGAAACCTGCATTCTAAAGTCAGAAGTGGACACAAGCAGCCAGATAAGGTCAAGGCCAGGTATTTGCGGGTTCAGGGAGCAGAGGATAAACAAAGACAGAAGCACCAGCAGAAGTTAGGGGAAGACAGGGAGGGGTGCAGAGGTTCAGGGCTCAGGCTTAGAGGTTGAGGAGTAAGGAGTAAGGTGTGACAACTTGGTCCTACTTAGGAACAGTACTTAGGAGTGTGGGTCAGAGTGAGCCAGGCCAGCGCCTTCGCTGAAATCCAATTCTTCTAAGGCAATGACTCTTCCCTTCCTGCTCAGACCGGCTGGGCCTTGAAAGCTGCACTGCTCTTTTGTGTTTGGCATGGGAGTTATTGCTGGCATTTGAGTTCATCCCTACCCCAATTCACTCCGCCTCTAATAGAGCAGCTCAGTGGACCAGAGAGAAATGCTCAGCCTTACCTGAGTGTCCACCATCAAATATCCATCGGGCCTGACAACACAAGATCTTAGTATAGCACCCTAGTCACTGTGCTCCCTGTGTCCCCAGGGGTGTCTGCCCTAAGTCCTCCACCTTCCTTTTCATCTCTTTCCCCTCAGGTGAGGACCTCACTCATCACCTCACTGAGAAACCAGAAACAACTGGAAGAAAAGTTGCAAGACTCAATCACTGCTTTCCTAATGCAGCGGTGTTTTTCTCCTACCCTTCTCCTTGTGTCTGCTGAATGAACTAGGTCTGTTCTGCCCCAAGCTGCTCTCTCAGCGAGCTCCAGGCTCCAAGACATTCCCACATGGGCTGCCTCCTCCGGCTGTTGCTCCTGGGTCATCTGGTCTTCGTCATGATGGGGTGTCCCAGTGCTGGATATTCCTTCCCCACGCAAGGTCAGTCCTATTATCTCCTATCCCATACCAAGTAACAGACATCATCAACCAACCAAGGTCTCTCTCACTTCCTCCTCCAGCTCTTCTTCCTGGCACTTTAAACCTCTCTAGAAAGCTGTCTGTACTTTCTCAACTCCCATTTTTTCTTGGAGAGAATGTAGTGAGGCCTTGGTTTCTACCAACCCCAGGCAATCATACCCTCCTGGGGAGGAGTAGAATAACTGCCACCATGCTAAGGCCAGGGGTCAAGCATCAGTCTTCTGATTCTCTGAATACAAGCAGTTTTTCGTGCAATACCGCCCAGGTGTGGGGACCTGTGCTGGGGGCTGGGATACATCTCTACACAAAAGCAACAGGAAAATCCCTTCCCTGTAAAGCTACTAATGGAAAAGCCAGCAATAACCTCAAGCAACCCCTAACATGATGGGTGGCATGACTGACATGGAGAAAACTACTGCAGGAATGGGGGATTAAGACGGGCATGGGGCAGAGCCTTGATCAGAGTCAGGTCCAGCTGACTGAGGCCTCTCTGGCCCCTGCCTACTTGCTCTCTCTCTGTGGCAGGTCATGCACCTGTCTTGTCCTCTCCTCAGCCTCACTGTCTGTCCTCTTTTCTTCCTTTCCTTCTAACAGTGCAAGGCCCCTGTCCTCACCTCCACCGTCTAAGTCCATTTGTATTGCTGTAACAAAACACTGTAGACTGGGAAGCTCAAATCAGACATTTGCTTTTCTCAACTCTGGGCCCTGGGAAGGTCAAGAGGAAGCCACTGGCAGAGTTGCTGCCTGGTGTGGGTCCTCTTCCTGGGCCATAGACGGAAACATCTAATTATGTCCTCAGGTACTGGAAAGGACAAAGGGTCTTCCTTGGGTCTCCTTAGAAGGGCAATAATCTCACGCACAAAGCCTTCACTTCCAGTATCTACTCACCTCCAAAGTCCCCATCTCCTAGAGCTGTCACTTTGAGGGTAGGACATAGGTCCTCAGATCTGAGGATCCTCTCTCTGTTTATGCATCCTGCACTACGTCCTATGATCCAGCACTTTAATGCTGCCTAATGGCTGGTGTTTCTGGTCTTCATTCCTCTCTCGAACTTCAAACTCAGATCCAATAGGAACCATGACACGTGACATGCACATTGGAAGTGTAATGAGTCTTGAAGTCAGTGTGGTCACTGCAGGGCTCCTGACTGCGGTTGTGTCTGATACACACACACACACACACATACACACACCCCTGCTTTCCTCCAGTCTTCTCCATTTTGATCAATGGGTCACCATCCAGCCACTTCTAGGGCCCAGACCCCAGCAACCCCCACCGATCCCACTGCTTCCTCCAACACCTGGCTCCGCATCCCAGTGCACAGCACAGGCCTCAGAGCACAGCCGTCCATCCGCTCTGCAAAATTATCGGTGCAGCAGCCCACACTGCCGCTCTTCTCCTTGGAACACCCTTCCTGCTGCTATTTACACAGCCAGCTCCTCTCACCCACGTGTTAGTGACCCCCTCAGGGAGGCCTTCATGCACAGGTCCACCAGCAGTGGTCACCTGTCCCTCCAAATCTGCCAGAGCCCTTCCCTGCCTTGCAAGGCTTCACACGCCTGTCTTCTCTCCCACAAACAGGGCTCACCCTTGTCTCTACCCACCAGCTCACTCACTGTTGCTCTCACAGGTCTGTAAGCTCCATGAGGGCTGGGTTTGCCCTGCCTGGTAGTTGGACCATGGTTATATAACTGGGCAGAGCTGGACATCAGACTCTGAATTTGATGTATAGCTCTACCACTTCCTAACTCTAAACTCTTAGGCAAATTGCTCCTTTACATTTCTGTGCCTCAACTACCTGTCAAATGAAGATAATAATGATGAAAATAATAACAATTCCTATCTAGTAGGACAGTTGTGAGACTTGAAAGAGGTGATAAATAGCTTAAAACATAAACACATGGCACAGGGCTTTATAGAGAAGGTCTACTCAATAAATATTTGCAGTATATATATATATATATATATATATATATATATATATGTTTTAGATCACAGTGACTCTGGTGACAAAGACCAGTGCAGTAAAACATGCAACAAAGCCAAGAAAAGAAGGAGAAAGTGTGGCACCCTCTCCCGGTGCCAATCTGGGTACCCAGTGCTACAGGTCTCTTTCCCTCCAATTTCTGCTGCTGCAGTGAGGGGCAACTGAGTAGCTGCAGGGGCTGGGAAATTTGGAACCCAGTGCCACAGAAGCCACAGTAGCACATTCACACAATAGCATATTTTTAAAAAATAGAGAAAGCTTGTGCCACAAGAGAATTTCCCACAAGGAGATGTGTAAAGTGATTGGAGAGGAACCAGACACCAAGTCAGGGACGTTCAAACTTTCCTCCTTGAGAAGGGGAAGCCAGCTTCGCTCTGAAGCAGAGGAATGACATGACCCAGTTTGCGTCATAGGTGGACATTCTAAGGTGGTGTGGGCAAGGGAGGGGCGAGAAGCAGACATGAAGTGGAGGGAGGCTTTTGGGAGGTGCACGGACCCAGGGGACCTCGCAAAGGGGCTGGGTCAGGGACTGTGGGGTGAAGGGGCTGAGTGGGTGGAAGCAGGGTCTCACCTGTCCCAACACCACTTTAACCCTTAGAGAAACCATCACGGGGCTCCCATTAAAGATGAGGAAACTGAGGCTCTGCCTGGATGAGTGCCCAGGCTATCTGGCTGGTGACCAAATAGTATTCAAGCTCCTGTCCCTGCGTTTCAAGAATGTCTTCTTTGTCTACCAAATCACTCGGTCCAAGAAGAAATGTGTAAGAGCCATGACATAGCTCCTTACTGAGTTCCAGACACCCGTGTGACAATCGTTGTACCTCCTCGTGGGCTCCTCTGGTCTTGAGTGTGCCCACAGGGGTTGGAATAGAATGTCTTGGGCCACTTGGACAGACCAGGCTGCTTCCCCAGATGGCAGCACATCCCAGTCCCTGCCACTGCAGTGCACTCAGGTTATATCTCTTGCCTGGGACCAACACTGGCAAGGCAACGCCAGACAGAAGTCTCTGCTGCAGGAGCCCGCACCCTCCTGCTCGCCGGCAGGTGCCTCCAGAGGAGGGCAAGCAAGCATAAAGAGATCAGACCAGGAGCCCAGCAAGCGCTGACGCCCTTGGCAGCGGGGCCTGGCTTCCCCCCAGTCCTTCCTAACACAGCTCCCTTTCAAGACCAGCTCAGCCCAGCGGCCACTGCTCCAGAATAGGAATGAAGGCTCATGTATATGCAAATGCCAGGATAGGAAGGCAGGCTGGGGCAATTAGCATTTTTAATGAAACAAGACCACAGGGAAAGAGCAAATGTAATGGGCAATAGCTTGGTTTCTTTCTTTTTTTTTTTTTTTAAGAAAAGGAGGGAAAGGTCTCAGGCCCAGGTAGAGGTCAGAGCGGTCTGCAGGATTCAGGTGAAACTTACAATCGCCATAATAAAAACAACAGAAATAATAAGTTGTGATGCAAGAGGGTTAATATTACTATATTAACTGGTGGTGAGCAGTCAATAAGTGTGAGCTACATCCTAAGCACAGGGACATCAATCTTCTCAACCAGTCTGGAGGATGCGGAGAATCATCAACCCTGTTTATTCAGAGCAGTGAAGGAGAAGCTCATGCTGTCTGAAGTCTATCAGCCCCGAGCAGCAGAGCCAGGGCTCAGACACGGGGCTGTGTGGCCTCACAGCCATGCTGCTCACCCCTGCCTAAGCTGCCCTGGACACAGGCACTTTCTAATGCGCTTGTTCCACCCTCGTGGAGACTGTCTAGCGATCCTCTGGGAAGCAGCCTTCTCTGGTGCAGAGGGCTAGGTGTGTGGAGAGGCAGCCCCATGTGTGGGATGTCTCCGCCCTGGTCAGAGCATTGCAGGAAGAGCAGTTTCTTCCCAATCCTGAGCAGCTTCGCTATGAGGCTCTGAGCTGCAGCCCACAGGCTGGAGGGAGAGCAAGCACAGCAAAGCCTGTCTAGGGCTGGGGATGCGGCTCAGAGGTAGAGCTCCTGCCTTGCGTGCACCAGACTCTGGGTTCTGTTCCTAACAGCACCCAAACAACAACAAAAACAACAGCTCAGCCAGTTTCCAGAGGAGCTGGGAGGAAGGGGCCTGAGCAGAGCACTGACTGGCGTTCAGGGCCCTGTGCCTGCGGGGTGAGGCCTCACAGAGACCCCGTGCTCCCTCCAAGTTGCCGATGTTGTTCTATGATCCACGCTGATGGTCATCGTCCCCTCACTCCACTTGAGGGTGGTGGTGGGGCAGTGGACAGTTCTGTCCCCTCAGGAGGGGCAGCCAGCATGCTCGCTCGGCAGCCACGTACCAATTTAGGATTTGTGTCAGGCACTTAAGAGTTTTATTGAATGCATTATTGAATCGGAACAAGCTAAATGCTCCCAAATAAGCTGATGAAACTGCCGGGTCCAAGCGACTCCTTGGAGTGGAGGGCTCTGCCCTGCTCCCTGCACTCAGCAGCACAGCTTCTGGGGGCATTGCTCGGCTCCTCCAGGAAGCACCCGGGGCTGCTCCCCTTGGCTTTGCCTGCAGGGCTCTGTCTTGTGAAGAGTTGCTCCTCTGCTTTGCCTGTGGTCAGGACTCAGGGTGCTGTCTCAGGCTTGCCCCTTCTCCAGATGAGCAAAGCTGTCCAGACAGCAAGAGGACTTCGCCACAGAAAAAACGGGGCACAGCTGCAGTCACCAGGGAGCCCCCCCCCCCTTTCTCCAACACCATGCTGAGTCCCGCTAGCCATTGACAGGGTTCAAAGGCAGGGTGGGCATGGAAGTCTGTGCCTCTCCTGTTCTCAGCAATGTACCTTAATCCCCAGCATGGGAAAGGACCCGGAATGCTGCCTCTTCCCCAGCCCGCTAAGGGGACTTCACCCAGACAGGCCGGAAGGGTGGCAGGTGAGCTCGGGGAAAGGAGGAAGAGGATTCATTCTGAGCTTTCAGCCAAAGGTGAGTCCTTCTTCATGCCCTTCCACAAAAGTCTGCCTCCTTCCATCCTAATGAGTTCAGTTTTGAATTCAGTCAGACATCTCCTGCTCGCTTCTCCAGAACCAGGATGACAATTCAGATTTTCCGCAATCACTTTCCAAATCCTTAGCATTCGTTTTGATAAACTGACACCTATCTCACCCTCTAGCATTCCTCAGCACTAGCAAAACCACCCCAGGAGTGAAGTCGGACGCACAGTTGTGTGCACTGGCTACCTATGTGCGGGGTTGGCTGGGAATGAGGCTAGCAATGGACTTGAACCTGGGCGGTTGCTGAGCCTGGAGCAGGGCCTGCTCCTGGGGTTGGAACAGCACTCTGGGGCTTGAAGTTTTGCCCCAGGCCCTAGGGGACTGAGCTGGATCATCCCAACCCTCCCCAGCTGTGTTTCCTTGCCAGCTTTTCCTGGCTGTGCTCCCAGGCTGTAGCACATGATCTCAGCAGTGGAGCCAGCAGCAGGAAGGGAATCTATTCCCCAGGATCCACCACGCCAGCCCACTTGGGCGGGCAGGAGGAAGTCCAAGGAAACCTTGTGGGAGAGAAAAGTTTGCAGAGCTGAGAGCCAAAAACCAGCCTACCTAGCAGACAGCAGAGCTGCCCTGGCCCACAGGCCGAGCCTCCCAATCAGCCTGATTGCAATCAGCTCAGAAGAGGAGCTGCTTGCATTCAACAGAACCATAAAAATGCATGTCAGATATCACAGAGAGGACAGAAAAAATACCATGGGAGGTAGTGTGTGTAGGTGAGATGGCCCGACAGACAGCAGGCTGCTTCGCAGGAAGGCAGGCTGCAAGGGCTGTTGCAGGGTGCAGGCAGGGGACCAGGCTACAAGGCTGAAGACCCCCAAGCTCCAGAAGGCAGTAGAAATGAGGGCAGGACCAGGAACTCGGAATAGGCCCCGTCAGCCCTTCAGTCAGTCTCTTGTAATACTGATTTCCCCTCATGTTTTTTAAATTTAATTCTCAGTTTCCTTCAAATACCAGTCAATGAACCATCCAAATTTCCTCCAAATACCCTTGAAAATGTTGAATTATGCAATTAAGGATGGTGTAATACAATAATATGAGGAGAAATGTTGTCATACATATTTTAATGAAGCACACGTGCTGAGGAGGGAGAGAGCGCGAGAGAAAGCGATTTCCAGAGCTGCCTTCACTGTCTTCCGTGACGGCTTCATCTTTTTCATTGTTAAAGCCCTGCTGTGGATCCACACCCCAAGATGAACTTGCACAGAAGACAGAACGCTGCGGGATGCAGCTGGGTGTACTGAGGCCGGGTTTGATGTGCAAATCCTCGGAGGGAAGGAGGTCAGTTGGGAAGGGACTGTTTTCCTGTTTAGGTGTAAAATATCTTGCTTCTGCTCGCTCCAGTCTTTGCACACGTAGCAGAGAGAGAGCAGCCATCCCCGTCTTCTCAGCAGTGTGCTGGGTTGAGGCTTTGGCCCTGAAGTTTCTACAGTCCCCAAAACCCTCGTCTCAGTGAATGGAAACAGTGATCACTGTACCTGGCAGTTGCAGTGGCTTGGGTACCAGCCCCATGTTCATCAGACTTCAGCAGGTCCTGCCAATGGAAAACCTTCCAGGACAATGTGGGGTGGTCCATGCTCCACAGCGCCCTTCATGATTATGCCCACTCCGTCTTGAGTGCTATCTCCTGTCCGTTGCACATATCTCATTGCCTTTCCCAGCCTCTTCATTGCACCAGTGCAAGACATAGGAAAAATAGTCTAAGGCCCAAACAGGAAGTGAGTGCTCCCGCTTACATAAGGCCACAGAATAACCTTGAGAATAACCATTTAAAGATGACCTTGAGTCATCTTCTAGGTCATCTTTAAATGAAAAATAATCTAGAAAGCAGGGTTCTTTTTCCCATAGATCCTGAGCCATTTCTAAATATTGTAGCTGTTATAATACCCTTTCATTTATTGCTCGGTGATTCTATAAGACATTGGTCATTTACCTATTCTTTCATGAATCATTCTAAGTTGTTGCTTTTAAAACTTTCCTTCCTCCCTTACATACTTTGTTACTCCTAATCCAAATGCTAGACTATGGATAAAGATTACTCCTTTATTTCTTCAGTTTTTTCACCAGTATGTAGCAGAGATCTCTACACACTCAGTCCTCCTTCCTTGCAAAGCAATATTTATATTGTGGTACCCAAAGCCTCTACCATCTGGTCTCAGCATCCTTCACATGGGTTTTCCTTCACCTGCTCACATGGATCCACTTAATGCCCCCTCACTGCACACAGGCACATCCAAGTTCCAGGAAGTTTGGACTCTTTTTTTGTCCCCTTGACATCTCGAAGGTCAGGTTACATTCAGGATTTGACAAGTAGACTGAGGATATGGCTGCTCATGGTGAATGGGGAATGTGGCTTGAGAACCTGGAGACAAAACCTAGGTACTTGGCCAGGGATATAGCTCAGTGGCACAAGTACCTATCTGGCAAGAGTGAGGTCATGAGTTCAAACCTTGGTACCGAGAGACAGAGAGAGAGAGAGAGATTGTAGGTATTTCAGGACATTCTATAGCCTGTCAGAACCATTCATTTCTCTTTGGTAACACTAGGATAGGATTGTAATGGTGCCTTTTTATAAAGCAGTAGAAGGTACTCTGTTAACAATATGCATAAAGACACTTTAGAAACTAAAGAAGCTGAAATTTATAATACGCAGTGTGATGTGCTAAAAAGCATACAAGAGTTGGCTTTTGGTTCCAATGCTACCACTTACTGGCTGGGTGATCATGAATAAGTCACTTTGCAATTTTAGATTTCAATTAATCATCCATAAAATGAGAGTAGCAGCAACTGTCCTGCCAACTTCCAAGGGCTGTAAGGATTGTCAGTGAGATGCCTTGTGTAAAATTGCTCGATAAACTTCACAGCGCTGCATGAATGCACAAGTGTCTTGAGTTAGTGAGCAGCCTTGGGAGCAGATGGATTCTCGGCCACTCCAGCCCCCGCAGGTGCAGGTGTGCTGGCTGAGGTCACATCCCTGCATCTGTCCTTGTCTACTTTCCCTGTGTAGTAAATGGGCACGGCCATGGAAGCTATCCCACAGGCTGCACAGGGAGAGCAAATTAATTAACACCTACAGTGCTCAAAATAGTGCCAAAGGCAATGACTGAATGCGTCTTTGAGGCCATTGGTATCAGCATCACTATCGGCTTTATTTCTACTCCTTTGCCTCCAGACTCTGACCAGAGGTGAGTGTGTCCCCGTGGACAGGTAACGTGCCCGTTTCTGTCTTGACAGTACTGGCTGAGCTGACCTTTGTGCTCATCCCTCACCTTGTTTATGTCACCAAAGTACCCTTGGATTCTTTTACCTCGCCCAAAATACAACCCGGATGAGTCACTGCGCTGAGCATAATTCCTCCGTGCTTGGAGAACTCACCAACTCCGGACTGTATTAATTTACATTTTCACATTACATTTGAGAGTAAAGTCTCTGGTCTTAACAGCCAACATGGCCCAAATCTTGTCTAATTTCAAGGTGGTCTTTAGAAAAAGAATATGCAGTTACAAAGTAAGAATAAGTACATATTTCGATATTTATTTGAGATGAGAAATCACAAGTGCTACATTTTTAAAAGCTGAAAAACACCTATAAATATCAGAAATGACAGCAAAATATCATATTGCTATTGAATAGCTCCCCAATGCTTTCCTGTAATAGTTTTCCAATACTTATAGCTATATACTTTTTACCACTTCTTCAGATACTAACTTTTATATTTCATATTAGCATCTGCTACATAAAGAATAGAAAGATAATTCAGCATCTACTCTTGCATGGTTGATTGATTTTTTAAATTGATAGCGTAGGACCATTTCTTTCAGCTTCACAAATCATGATAATGTCATGGAAATTCCTAGGATTTTGTTCTGGGAAAAAATAAAACTTCCATTTTCTTTCATTTTTGTGCTATTATATTTGGAAGAGTTTTTCACAAAGCAGCTGCCAGCTTCTTACCTTTCACACTCATTTTCCTCCCACTCCCTACCTATGCCCAGTGCTGGGCCCCACGAAACAGCCTCACAGTGCCGCGTGACTTTGGGAGGACACTGGTATCTAAAAGCAGACAGGAGACACATTTCTGGGAACCATCTCTACCTTAGAACAGCTAAAAACAATTTGATATGGATGAACATCACGTGAAGTCCGTAGTGTCCCTAAACCCCAACGCAATGTATCTCCAACTCAAATTGTTCCTAGGTAAATTCCCAAGATGCTATGATCATTCATATGCCACCAAAGCATGATGAACTTTATACAAGTGAAAGGAAATAGGAGTCTTGATCAATTGCAATTGAAGCATCTCATTTAAATGCCATCTAAACAGCTTTACAAGGTAACCACTTTTTAGAGCTTCTTCTCAGGCCCTGTAATTAGTCAGCTCAAGTAAGAGGCCCTGTTTCCATTGTGTCACATACTTCTGTATGAGAGATCATCTTGAAACACTCGGGGTTCAGGCTTTTTACAGTTTATACCTAGATGGCACGCTAAAACCTCGTGGGATCAGAGGGGAACTTTTGAGGGGTGGCTGGATTATAGGGCCTGAGAGCTACCTTGCTGTCAGGAGGTGGGGCTTCAGCAGAAGAAGCTGCTCACTGTGGGCCTGACCCAGAGGTTTATATTTCCCTTCCCAGTTCCTCCTTTGATTCTGCTCATGCTTGCCCACCACTGTGCGGTGAGCAGCTCCCCTCCACGATGTTGTTCCGCCATGCTGGCCTTCACTGGAGACAGCCAACTATGGAATGAAATGTGAGCCAAAATAAACCTCTTCTACACTAACTTGCAAATGTCAAGTATTATGTCCCAGCAATGAGCAAAGTGACTACAACAAGGCTTTCTTAGATGTTCCCGCCTCAGAGGACTATCCAGCTGAAGGCACCTACGTGATTGGTCCCACTCATTGCCTGTGGAATAGTTTGTGTCTCCTGAGCTTTGTGCAAATGGCAAAATTATGAACAAGAGTGTGGCACTGGTCCTCTGAAACCTCTAAATTTTGGGACTATTTTTTCCTACCATACAATTAAATAATTGAAGATATTAATAGGCAACTGCATTTCACCTATAGGAGGATCTGCCAGAACAAATGCTTAACAGATGGTTATAGTCATGTGGCAGGCTGGAGGGGCAAAGGGCAGAACGCTGGCTGAAGCTTGGGGAGTGACAAGGCATTTGAGTCCAATATGCACGTGGCCTAGGCCAAGGAAAATATTGAAAAGGCTAGGTGGCTACTTTGGTAGTACATGTTGAGGTATTACAAATGGAAGAGTAGCCAAAGGACAGTTGATCAGTTTTCCAATAAAATTTAGAGGCCCCAGGACAGTTTCTCCAGGTGGCATAACATTTGCAAAGTAGAGGCTGTGGGAAAATAATCAAACCAAGGCTGTGGCTGGAGGACTCCTTGTTAAGATGTCCAGAGATTTAGGCAGTGCTTTGGAGACTTCTGAGCCAGATGAAGGACTCCCAGGAATCGTAACCATGCTAACCTACAGCAGTTCCACATCCAACGGGAGAGAGAAGTCCTCGAAGAAGGAGCAATAACTGGGACCCTGAGCGAAGAGTGAGCCCCAGTAAGACTGATGGGGAGCACACAGTAATGTAATGAGAATCGTCCTGACCTGAGGACTGCCACAGTGGACAGAGGGGTATGCGAGGTCAACGTGAGAAGGGGCGTGCGAGTCCCTGCTCTCCAGCACAGGAGGTCAGGCTCAGCACATTGCTCAGGTGCAAGCTTGGCCCATTCTTAGGAAAAGCAAAGAATGCATCCGAGAGGCGAAGCCAAGAGTTCTGAAGATAGAACCAAAACTCAAGGCATCAGGGACTGGGAGCCCTCTCAGAGGCAGATACCAACAATAATTAAAGAAAATCCCTTGCCCCTAGAGAAGCTGAAAGAGCAGGAAATGCCCTCTGCTGGATTTCAAATTGCTATGGACAGTAATTGTCATGTGTTCCTGTTTTTCCCCCTTCTGAGTGGTAGTTTACTGCAATTATGCTGTGCCTGAACTGGTATCACAACACACATTTATGTTGACTATGGAGCTTTTAAACCTGTGTTTTAAGCCCACTGTTCTTTAGCCTAAGATGGGCCGTATCAGTTTCTCCGCCAATATGAATCACGAGACATTGGACCTCAGCTCTTGGGTGTCACAATGGAGTAAAACTTTTGCATATCTTTGGAGGAAGAAAACATATTTTCCACATAAAAGGCTGTGAACCGCTGTAAGCAGCAGGCAGTCTGGTGGATCAGCCGGGACTTTCTCCTTGTGTGCACGCTCTCCCATCAAGAAGTGGCATCTGCGTTCTCTACCCTTGATTTGGGCTGTTCGCAACTTTCCCTGACTGACACACTGACACAGAGGTGTCGCCATGCTGCTCCCCGACACACAGGTCCCCTGAGGGCTGGTGGCACATACCTTTGCTCTTCTGGAAGCCAGTTTTCATGAAAGAAGTTCGGGATAGATGGGAGGCCAGCGCTGCACATAGTAGAACTGAGGACCTCAGACGTGGGACTAGAGCTGTCCTGTGTGTTGCAGACCCAGCTATGCTCCCTGCTGATTGCAGCTACCTGGGTGACTACCAGTGATCCCATGAGAATCAGAAAAACCACCTAGCTACTGCATGGAAAGATACACAATAAAGAATCTTTCTTGTTCTAAGTCCCCAGGTCTTTTAATGGATCCATGTGCAGCAAGACATAATGGAATAAAAGCTTAAGCTTAATTTTATGAGTTTAATGGTAAAACTACATCTTAATATAGAGGCCAGGGAAGAAGGTGGTGACTGTCTCACACGACAGCCATGGGATGGGGACTGGTTTCCATGCTGACTATTTTCCATCCTCCCACCCCTGACGTGACATGTTCTCTCCTCTTCTATTCTGTGCCAAGTAATTCTGACTTCCAACTGCATCCCTTTCTTCCTCCTGGGCTCATTCCAGCTGGGTCTGGCAATGTGTAACAAAGAAGGCAGTCCTTTCCCTGTGCCCTCTATGCTTTGTGGCTCCTGGTTGGCGGTGGGTGAGCCTTCCAAGCCAGACAGCCCAGCAGGTCAGGCCTCCTCTATGGTTTTTACTTGGCTCCAGTACCTCGCTCTACTATTTTTCCCTTTGGACGATGGGTAGTCATAGCTTTCTTTGATTATAAACCCCTGGGTGCCTCAATCTCCTTTTGGGTCTTTCTTTAGCCTATCCATAGCTTCTATAAGTTGTCTCCTGCTTTACATGCTTTTATTCAAACCAAAAGGAATTCTGTCCTTTGCTACTACTCTGACTAATCATTTTTTCTGTGCTTGTCCCTAAAGTTTGAATCCTGCTCAACAGGAACAAAGAATGACTATGGTGTAGGAAACCATAGATACCAAATTTCAATCTTGAGTTTATAATTTCTTAGCTCAGTACCCTTGAACTAATCAATTAACTTATCTGAATCATAATGTCCTTGACTGAAACTGGAGTGAATAATAATCTATTTCACAGAGTTGTATTTGGGGCATCCCCTATTCACTAGCTCCTGAGTCTCAAATACAGAACGTGTCAGTCAGTGTGTTTCTAAGTACATCAGAGTACTGAGTTAGAGACCTTCATTCTTTCAGAGTTCAGTGAGTATCCAGGCATGAAGATGATAGCGAGACATTAAAATATGGAAACATGAGCCTTGAATAAAAATAAGCCTGAGAACCATAATGACAAGTTTCAGGTGGACCAGGGAACAGCAGTACAGAAACCAGCAGACAATGTCCAGCAGGTGTCCCAGTGGCGAAGCTGGGATCAGATGGCAGGGGGCACACCAGTCCTTCATTGGGGTTTTGCACTGATGAGCAAGTAGGTGTGTGTCTGTGCTAAAGGGAGGTTTGGTGGCATTACAAAAAGAAGGTAATGCCATCTCCTGTGTTATCAGGAGATGTTTTGGTACTCAGAGGGTTGCTTTGACCACTTCTGTGCATTAAACATTATTTATAGCCCAACTAGTAGTGGCAGCCCATTAACTCTGCTTTCTGAGAGGGGTAGCTGGAAAGGTAACCTTTGACAAAGCCATTGAGCAAGTCTAAAGGAGGGAAGTGAGAGGTCAGGGGCAAAAGGAACATTGGAGAAGAATGTGAATAGAAGATAAAAGAAGGACCTGGGATAGAGCTCAGCAGCCCAGTGCCTGCCTGGCAAAAGCAGCAGCAGCAGCAGCAGGAGAAGGAGGAAGAGGAGGCGGGGGAGGAGAAGGAGAAGGGGAAGAAGAAAGAGAAGGAGGAGGAGGAGAAGGAGAACAAGAGGAGGAAGAAGCAGCAGTAGCAACAGCAGAAGGAGGAGGAGGAGGAG
>PVJX010000028.1:222674-247724 GCA_004027295.1 Dolichotis patagonum | reverse complement strand
AGGGCTGAAATTTGATTTTTGAGCCCATTTTTTCCATTCTCCAGACAGTTGCTCAGAGGCAAACCTGCAGAGCAGCTGCAGATCAGGAAGCTGGGAGATAACACATCAGAGGCCGTTTTTGTTGCTGAGAAGGAGACTCACTGGTGGTTGGTACCTGGAACCTGTGATGGAGGAGACTGAGCAGAGTGAGTGAGCAGCTCAATGCATTGGTCCCTTGTAGACTTGTGCCTTGCATCCTAAGATGCCTTCACCTGAGATTAGAATTTCAGGGCTCTCCCAGCACCAGGAGTCAGCAAAACTGCTTCCTTCCCTCTGCGCATGTCTAGCACCCCATTCACCTCCAAAGTCTGGAGGCAGTGGAAGGCAGTGTTTGTCTTCCTGTCTGAACACTCACAGTGAGGCTCCTATTATCATTATCATCATCATCAAACATTACATCTTTGCCAAGTGTTCTTCATTCTTCGTTCTTTGGCTAGTAAATTATGGCTGTTCTGCTTGGTATTTAAATTGTGTTATCTAAATTAGCTTTACAACTGCCCTGTCAGATGTTACAATCCCCATTTTACAGAGGATATAACATTCTCAAAGAAATGAAGTAATTTGCCCCAGGTCGCAGAGCTCATCACTGGGAAAGTGCAGGTCACAACCCATGCCTTGGATCTCAGAGCAGTGGATGCCAGCTTTCTCCTTCTCTCACTCACAGTCATGGCATTGAAGCCATGCTCCTCCTTGAAGGTTGTCAGTCATATACATGGCTCCACAATAATACATTCACAATAGGAGCTAGGAGTCAACATATTCAAGAAAGCAAAGCATTCACCTTAGCACTGGCACATGAAACATGGAGACAAGCTTAAATTAAATCCAAAGGTCCCATTTCAGAGAAGCTAACCTTCTTTGATAGCAATTATATCTGCTAGGAACAGTGCATAAAATGATATACAGACTTAGTTCAATCCCGATCAAAGTAGCAACCACTTGCCTCACAGAGGTGGAGAAAACAATCTTAAAATTCACATGAAACCACAAGAGACCAAAAGCAATCCTGAGTAAAAAGAGCAAAATGAGAGGCATCACAATTCTGGACTTCAAATTATATTACAAAGCTACTGTGATAAAACAGCATGGTGATGGCACAGAATCAGACATGAGGACTCATGAAACACAGCAGAGGATGCAGAAACAACTCCAAGAAAATTCAACTGTTTGGCCTTTGATAAAGGGGTCCAAATATATGCTGGAGGAAAGATAGCCTCTTTAATAGGTATTGCTGAGAAAATTAGATATGCAAATGCAGAGGGCATATCTCTGACCTGGTACTAAACTAGAATCAAAATGAATCAAGGAGCTAAATGCTAAAACAGAAACACAATCTGTTGGAAGATAAAATAGGTAAAACTCCTGGAGTCACAAGTATATGCAAGACATTTCAGAACAGAACTCCAGTTGACACGAAATAGTACCAAGAATCAACACATTGAAAAGCTTCTGCACAGCACAAGAAACAACCACGACAATCTACATAATGGGAAAAAATTTGCTCTTCATCAATTATTCCTCAGAACTCAAAAAAATAGACCCCCCCCAAATAAAAGACCCAATCAAAAAATGGACAAGTGAAATGAATAGATACTTCATAGAAGTACAATGGGCAATAAATACATAAAGAAATATTCAATGTCACTGATCATTAAGGAAATGGAAGTTAAAACAACACTGAGGTCCCATCTAATACCAGAAAGAATGGCTAACGGGCCGGGGATTTAGCTCAGTGGCTTAAGTGCCTGCCTGGCAAGCGAAAGGTTGTGAGTTCGATCCCTGGTACCAAAACAAAAAAGAAAGAAAGAATGGCTAGCATCAAAAAAATCAGATAACAAATGCTGGCAAGGCTTGGGGTGGTGAGCAGGAATGCTTTTAAACTGTTAGTATAAACTAGTACAAGCACTTTGGAAACCAGTATGAAGGTTCCTCAAAACTGTATATATTGTCACATATATAATCATGTACATACACTATTTATATTATATATATAAAATTTTTTATAACTTCTGAGGAACAGATTAGTTGTCTTTTCCTCACTGTTCCATTTTATAAGTATGCTTTTAAATTATTATTCAAGGCCAGGTAGGGATTGGCGGAATTTCTCATTAGTTCTGTCTGATTGTCATGGTCATGTTCCATTTTTGTTTGCCTATTAGGCTTCTAGTTCTTTTTTTGTAATTGTGTCTTCTATTTCCTAGGGTGTGGTCTGCTCCCTGTAACTTAGAATGAATGGAGGTGTGAATGAATGAAATCATGCAAATGCCTTTAAAACTCAAGGAAGAGGAGGAAAAAGAATGGGAGAGGGAGAGGGAGACAGTGGAGGGGATGGGCCGGCTGTTATGGCTATGGCGGTGAAGCACTGCATGTACTCAGTACTGGTCCCTTGGAAATCACCCAGGCCATACCATGTCCTCAGTTGTGTGACCCTCCTCAGTCCCCACCAGCTTCCAGGCCAGAAACCTAGGTGTATTTTTGCAGGCAGCAGAGCTCCAGCCTTCTCCACCTAAAGACTGGAAACCTCCAGATCCTTCCTTACCTGGAAAATTCAAAGCACGGGGCCATTTTGTTTTCTTCTGTATTAGCATTTGAAAAGGCAAATCAACTCTTAGGTAAGCAACAGTCTTATATCTTTTCCTGGTATCCTGATAACCTCACCTTTAAATTGAAAAACCTTCCCTTAGTATCCTTTAAAATATATATATATCGATAAGAGCCATTCAAAGATTTCTGGCACAAAGCAATAGGCATTTGTGTAGATCCAAGATACTTAACATAATGCCGGCAGAAAATTAGCCTGTAATCACTGCTTTCTTTCGGATCTACTTTAAACACATTTAAGCCCAAGAGACTCCCCTGAGAGTGTCCCCTGGGACTCAGTCCCTCCTTCTGCTCATTGCCTTGGGTTTTGTTGTCTCTGACTAAGAAAATCAGGACACTGAGATGCTTGCAGTCAGCCAGGGAGATGTTCACAAAGGAAAAATGATTGTGCCTGCATCTGACTCGGGATGATCTGATGCCCTGAATTATCGTGCAGACTTGTAGAGAAAACGCCAAGGCTGGCAGCACCATGAGGAGCTTCTTATCTCGCCCCTGCCTGGTCCTTCATCGCCAAAGTAGAAGCCAGGCTCTGCTCTCCCCACTGCCCTTTTGTTGGGTCCAAATAAAAGGGCCAGGGGGGTGGAGGAGCCCACTGGTCATCCTGGGCTGTTCTGTGGGCTGAATTGCAGTGAGCAGGGCTGGAGCTCTGGGCTCGGCTGGTGTGCTGGCGCTCTCCACAAAGCGCTCAAAGCCTCTGTGTGTGTGCCCTCATCCAAATGAGCCTGGCCAGGGAACCCTGACGCGCCCCCACGCTTTCATCCAATCCATGCCTCCTTAAGCATTTAATTCCCACTCTCAACATGGCTCCTTCCTTCAGTTACTCTCTGATTTAAAAATCGAGCTTCTACTCTGCTTTGAGCTACTTCTTTATAACTGCATAACCATGAACAAATTAGTTCTTCTCCGCTCTCGGCCTCAGGTTGCATGTTTACAAATGGGCATGTGGGATCTACTCTTGAGAGTTTATGTAAGGACTAAATGAGAAGGTGTGAGAAACTGATGTATAAACCCACGAGCCTTTCCCAGTGCAGATCACTCCTGGAAGCATGGGGGTTGTGGTATTTAGTAATTTCTGACACCATCTGCTTTTTAAAATGCATTAGGAGACAGCAACTCAAAATGTGCTTTCCGTGCGAAGGTCATAGGAGGAAACAAAGCCATCATCCTTGTCTGAGTTTCTCTCAAAGCCTGAGCTTCAGTCTTCTGGGAGAGCAGTAAACTTGATGACTTCAGAACCTCCCCCACCCCGTGTCACCAGGGTCTCTTCCAGAAAGGAGAAACACTCCACCAATCAGACACAATTAAACCTGATGCCAGTGTTTATTTGCAACTCTCTGAGAATACTAAGAGACCTAATTGATTGCTATCAAGCAGACTTCTTAAGTCACTCACCCCTATTTCTCTGATGCTTCTTTCCTCTCACACACAGACACAACTCGGCTGATCCAGGCTTTTCTTTTCTAACACTGGGGATCCATTCACCTGCACCCTCCTGCCCATACCCAGGTGGACTTCATTCTTTCCCCCTCCTCTTTGGCTTCCTCACTGATGTTTTCCTCTGTTCCTGGAATTTATACTTACTCTCCCTTATGCCACTTCAGTGGTCCCCAATTTGCATTGCAAAAGCTGATGGCAGAAGATTAGCTTATGGCAAAGGCAGAATTCTCTGGCCAAGAGTAAAGTGAATAAGGGAAAGGGGGAAATGGATTGGACAAAAATAGCATTCTCTTTGTCCATCAAGGCACAGTGGACAGCAGTGAAGCTTCAGGTTAATGATTCTTGTCCCTGCCATCCAATATGACTGAGGACACACCCCAGAGGGGCTAAAGAATCGATTCCAGCTCACCCAGAAAGTGTGTGGAAAGGGGAATTAAGCACCACACAGGTGAAACAAGAGCTTGTCACGCTGTTGTCAGTCTGTTGGAAGAAAACCTGAAACAATTTCACCATGAATATGCATCGTGTGTATGTCCCAGCTATCATCAGCAGTGCTCAGCAGATGGCTGGAATGTTGAGATCTGCTCTGTATTTTACCTGAATATTGCAATGGAGAGGACCAAACCCTGGACAGACGCTCTCGGAATTCATAGCACATTGTCAGAGGGCAGCCACTCCCCATTACCCTTGGACTCAGGGCCAAAGGCCAGGATCTTATGGAACATAAAAGGTGACTCTAATGAGTAAGACATGAAAAGGGGCTTGACCATTAGTGAGCATTAATGCTCCTATCCCCAGGGCCATTAACCTTGGCTTCTTTGGCCCGATTCCAACTGGGTTAATTACATCTGCCTTCTCAGATTCCCTTCTGCCACCGCGGCTGCATTCCTAGGGTTGTAAGAAATGGTGGTGGTGTCTGTCCTTACTATCAACCTGAGGATGACTGGCTTTCGCCACTGATTCCCATATTTCAGCATCTTTATTATGAGTAGGGGCCGCTGGGGGAGCTTACAGTGCTATGTTCTTAAGAACTAAAGCAGGTAAGTTTTATTTACCATCTCTATTCCTAAACAGGGTCCCAAAGGAACAGATAATGCATCCTCTTTGGGCTGCGTTTTGGAAGCAGAGGCCATATTGTTAATGATGCAGAGTTCATTATGACTGAAAAAAGAACCGAGATTAAAAATAAACAGAAGTTCCCCATTGTTGAACACTGCTGGCTGTGTGTGTGAGACAGGCTCAGGCAGTCACACAGGTGCCGCAGCCATTTCCAGCTGGATGCACATGTTGGTAACACTTAGAAGCCTGGGTTCTGGGGAAATATGCACGTCTTTCATCCCTAGCTTCATCAGTCACTGCGCAAACACTAACTGCTTGTGACATTCTCCTTCTCAGGCCTTCCATGGTCCCAACCTATGGCAGTATACAATGACCTGCTCCAAGCCTCTGCCCAGAAAGCCGAGCATAGCCAAAGATGACACAAGCATGGTGTTACGCATTGGTGCTAAAATGTCCCTGAAGGTCTTGTGCTAAATGATGAGCCCATTCATGGCTTCATACTTACATGGCATTATTGGGAGGTAGTGGAAATGGCGTTGGTGGTGTCTTGAAAAATACGAGTGTATATTGTCCTCATGTGCTCTCTCTTTCCCCCTCTCCCTATATCCCTCTCCCTCTCTCTCTCTCTCTCTCTCTCTCCCCCATATCCCTCTCCTTCTCTCTCTTCTCTCTCTCTCTCTTCCCCCTTCTTCTCCTCTCCTCCTCTTTCCCTGTCTCCTGCTTTCCTGTCTCCCTGTCTTTCTCCCATCCTCCCTCTTTCCTAGCTTCCATGATGTGAGCAGCTTTGTTCTCCCATATCATAGGCCCAATAGCAATTCAGTCAACTGACTGCACAAAACGCCACTGAAACCGTGAGACAGAATAAACTTTGTCTCATTTAAACTGTATTCCTCGTGTTTTGCCACAGCAGTGGAAGGTTGACTAACGCCAGTGAAGGCTGGTGTTACACACATTCATGTTTTCTGTGCGCAGAAGATTCACAGGTTTATTTCCAGATTTTTTCATTAACTTTGGTCAGTTTGCTCTGCACTTCTCTTAACATTTGGTATCCTGATAAAAGTTTACTTTTACATGCTCATAGAAGACGGATTTCTCTAAAATAATCGAGGCTGTCAGACATTCGCCATTCAAATTCCATCCATTCGCCAACGTTGTCAAAGTCCTTCTTCAGATCCATTGTCTCCTACTCTAGCATTTTCTTCACCCGAGACTGCTGCATGTGGTGTACACTTCCCAGTTCCCTCTCCCTCTGCCCCCTGCCAGTCCCTTCCTTCTGTACCTTACCATTAATTTAGAAAACCCCTACTTAATTGCCTCCTCAGTATCCAAAGGCCACAATAGTTTTCAACTCAGTTTTTGCACTGACAGAATATATTACATCTGCATCAGGGTGAGATAAAATGAAAAGCAGCCTGGGAAACGGAGGTAAATGAAGAGATGGAGACAGAGCTGGCCGCTGCTCCCAGCAGGCCGTGCTTCCCTCCCACGCCACCCTAGCCCAACAATGGCTTGCCGCCTTTTAGGACTCTTTCCCCAGGTCTTCTGTTTTGGAGGCTCTCTGCCATTTCCCACAGCCTACTCCATAGGAATTCCTTTTATTCTACTTCTTACTCTAAACCACCCCTATTTTGGAAACTGCGGGAGCTTAGAAACCAATTTCCATGCTTTTTCCAAAGCATTTGCAGCATTTAGGAAGCTGTACACAAAATACTCAAGGCAGGTTAACTTTAAAACCTGCATCTGAGCTTCATGCTAGAAGACACAAACTTAGGGTGCCCCAAGGAAAGGAATAGGTGGGGTTGGCACGGTGTCTTTGTGGGCTGGGGCACCCTTGAAGGGGTTGAGGAAAAGCATATAGGAAGCAAAGTCACTTTTGGAAACACTGTTCCTTCCACCGGCAAAGGTAGCACTGGACATCAGAGCATCTGCATAACAACACTCTGACACTCATTCTGACACGTCTGCCTCCCTGCCCTGCTCGGTTTCAGGTGAGCAGTGTGAGGCACTTGTCTCGGTGCAAAACTTAAGGCAGTACTAACAAAACAAAGCAACAAGAAAAGCAAACATGGAAACATTATTCAACGTAAACAGTAATTGAATCCGATATTTAAAAAAAATCAAGGCCCCAAACCCCATGATAAATAACATATCAAAAGCTGAAATACAGCCAGGATCCATACAGAATCAAGTCAGGCTGTAATGGAGCCAGATGCAAAAAGGAACACTGGTCCTGCCTCTATTTAAAATCATGCTATTTTGCTAATCACTATTTTTAGTGTGGATTCATTTCACACAACGCTACGTTACAGTACTTTAAATCTCTATTACTGTGGTCTGCGTTCTCCTCGATGCTGAGCTGAAAGTCCAGCTTCCCGTTCCCTGGGCTGGCCCTGTGCAGGTGCCACTGAAACTGATTGAGGCCTTCAGCTTTTCTTCCCGGTTACTCTGCGAATCTCCTTTGCCCCCCACCGGCTACCGTGGCCCAAAGTTTTCATCATCTCTTTCTTGCATTAATTTAATAGTTCTCTACTCAATTCACAAATCCTAATAATTGCCCTTTTACATAATGAAAATTCCAATTTTCCTATTGTTTAATAGCTACTAGGAAATCCCTATGGACTAAAATAAGGAGTTCGTCTTTGACTCCTGTAATAGTCTACCTTTGTTACTAAAACAAAATGCTCAAGGCAGATTAACTTTAAAAAGTAAAGAGGTTCTTTTAACTTGCCTTTGGAGACTGACTATCCAAGAAATGGTCACTCAGTAAATTTAGCCTTGGGTATTGAGAGCCCAGCATTGGATGGCATCAGAGGGACAACAGCACAAATGGGGGAAACAAAACCATATTCTGAAACAGAAGCTAGAAAGCCATTTGGGTACCAGAGCCTGTTCTTATGATAATTTATTCTTTCATGGGCTCCAGGGTCTCACAGCAGCTTTCTGAGTTCCTTCCCAGGGCAGCTTTCCAAAGACCTACAGACCCCTCCCTGGGCCCTGCCTTGAGAAGTTCCGTGACTTCCCAAGACTACCACTAGGGGGCCAAGTTTCCAAGGCACCAACCCTGAGGGCCAGTCTACATCCAAACTCTGCCGCTTCCTTCCTCTTTGCTTTACCTTACGCAGCTCTTAACTTGCCTCGGCAGCCTCCTCCTCCCACATTCCCTCCTCCGGGCTCCTGGAGAACCAGCCGATGCTCACCTTATGACGCACCGCACTCCGCATCTGGCCTCTCCCCGGACCTCCTGTTTTCCCTTCTACCGTCTCACACTTACACTTCCTATTACCCCTGCCTAGGGCACTTGTCTCCTTTTAAGGGCTTGAAAGCTTGTCCTTCATATCAATTTTGTATAGTGTATTCTTCCCATTGCAATATAATTATCTGTTGGTATACCGTCTCCTCCACCAAGCTCTAAAATGTTTCACAGGGGCAGGGAAGCTGTCTATAATTCATTTCTGTATCAAAGGCATACAGCGAGTGTGCAACACCAGTTTGGTGGCTCTATCAATGAGCTATGAATAATTGGATAATTGAGTCATCATGGACAAAATGATCATAAACAAGGCTCTCTGATGTTCCTGGCTTTGCAAGATGGCATGCAGGGCACTCCCACTCAGCACTGCCCCCAGCAAGTGAGTGTTCACAGAACTCCATGAGTCCCAGAGCTGTCTGTGATGTGTCTTTCATCCCGACCCAACTGAGCATGGAACAGAGAAGACTTGAAGAGAAGAGCACAAGTGAATTGAGATGCAGGTGGTCGGCTTTGTGGAGAATCACTTTGTGGCCTTCACAAGGTTGAGATACCCACTTTCAATGAAAGGAAAATGATTGCATTGGATGCATCTGTCTTTGAAATATAACCGTTTCTGGTAGAAGACCAGAGTTGAGTCTTTTGCTTCTTCTATGTGATTAAGAATGTCAAATGGAAACATAATTTTGAACAATTATAACCACGATGATCAGGATCGCATGGTGATAATTTTACTTGGGAAAACATGGCTAGAATACCAGCTCCAGGCTATACTATTTTTTCACCTTTTTTGTGCAGCCCTTGCATTGTTAAACATACAGTGTTAGCAGGTGCTTTGCTAGACACTGACGATACAAGACATAAAAATACAAGAGGCTTATAGTCCTGTGGAGAAGAGAGATAAACAGAGAAGGTATAATTACACTAAAATACAATGAGAAACCTGCTATGAGAGAAATATGCAGAGTACTCTGATATCACCGGAATGACATCTAAGTGTGTGTAAAATACCCAGCAATACTCCCCATGGGAGCTGATTCCTGATGTGTGTCCTATAACGAATGCTTACCAATTTTAAAATAGTCAGAAAACAAAGAAAAAGGTAGACTAATATAGATAGTAGGGACATTATATTTAAAATCATTAATGCAAAAACATGGCAAAGAAAGTTTTCTTGAGCAAAACTGCAAGTGAGGTGGATGTGTGAGGTGAAGAAGAGATGAAACCGTATGAATAATTGTTTGCACATGTATGTGAAGGACATATGTTCAAAGGTCTGGGAGGCGTTTGTACATTTTTCAAAGGGGAGTATATCAGATTAGATTGACTTTCAGGAAGAATTGCTCTGAAGGCAGTAAGAGAATACATGAAAGGGGGAAGACTAGAGGCAGAAAGATCGGTTTTGGGTTCCCTGCTGTGGTACAAGCCAGAAAGAAGCTGTGTATTAGCCCGTGGACATAGAAAGAAGATTCCATTGGTCCTGAAGAACTAAAGTTGTCAGAACCCGGTGGCCAGCTAAAAGCTGTGGATAAAGGTAAGGCAGGAATCTGGAATGATCCACAGACTACAAAGGGGGCTTCTGATGGGAGAAAAGAGCAGGGAGTAGAAATGATACGCAGCTTTTATCGCTGGCTCTGCAGGGACTTTTTATACGTCTAGGAAGAGGCATCCAGAAATAAAACCTACTTGGAAATAGTGATTTGGGCTTCATCAGTAAATGGCTTTATGGTGATGTCGGGGAGGGCGTAAGCAATTATTCAGGGAGGAAGTGGAGAATAAGAACAGAGGGAACATAGATTCAGGAGACACCAACATTAAAGGCATGCGAAGAAGAAAAGTAGCCCTTGTAGGAGGCACAGAGACCCCTTAGTGGCACAAGAGGAGAAGGAGGGCACCACAGAGACCACAAAAGCTGTCCTGGATCACAATGGGCCCTCTGTTCTCTCTGCTCCCTCTCCCTGTGGTCAGCTGCTTTCACTGGGAGAGGCTCTGGTTCAGACTGCATGCTGGCCACAGAGCCCAGGGAGACCAAAGCAGCAGTGGGTGGAAGGCAGTGCACAGGGCTTGGGGGCAGGACACCTAACTGAGGTCTCTGTTCTGCCCCTTGATATCAATAGAAAAATCCAAGTTAATGTTTGTGTCCCCTCTACTTCATGAACCCTGAGTTTTGGGCTTTTGCTTTGTCTTTAGATGGAGATTTGTTACAAGAAATACTCGTTGAGATTGTCTATTTCGATTAAACCGTAGCAATGGATCATATTGTGGAAATCAGAGTGAACTTTTCACTTCCAAACACTTCCAAACACTTCCAAACACACGAGGTTCTAACTGATCAGCTGCTGCTACCTGCCCCAGTCTGGGTCAAGCAGAGCTCCACCGAGGCCAGAGATACAGTATTGATATAACTATCGCTCCATTAAAGCAAAGGGTCATAGCAGGAATCTTACTGTTGTCAAGAATAACCCACACGGGAAAGCCATCTCTGATGAGAGAAAACCCATCTAGTGTGTGGGAAAGTCACATGAGGAAAAGAAAGGTCAAGTGCTTCAGTGTTTTGCACCCTGAGATGATGATTGGAGTCTTCGGCCTGCGTGTGGGGCTGGGTAAGAGAGGAGTAGGCAGGGGAAAGCATGGTTTCTGCGTGAAGCTTTTCCTCTTAGACTCTCATGATATAAATGAGCTATTTTCACTAGGTGGTCTCTTTCTTTTCTTTTTATTGTCTTGATAAATCCTTTATTGGGACAGCTGTCTTACAAAACTGGCCCAGAACACACAGAAATCCTTCTGATCAAAGTTAGAAACCTGCGGGTCCTTCTGCTCTGCAGCCTGCAAATAACCGAGCCCAGTTAGGAAATGAAAGGTGGGATCCACTGTAGCCCCAAGCAGTACGCACCTCTTTTCTCCTCTTTTCTTTCGGTAGAGAAGCAGCAGGTGGGCCGCCCACCTCATGGGCCAGAGAAGCTGGGGCATTCTCCATCTGTAAGCCAGGGCCCTGTCAGGACTTGATTTTAAAATTCCAGCTCTACCCTTTGCTTGCTGCCTGTTTTAGTGACTCATCACATTTACCACACTGGGTTGATGCACTGTCATTAGGTAACCTGGGAGAGTGTTGCCTGGTCTTAATGGGAAACAGGCTTTCTAGAAGAACATTCCATGAGTAACATATTCAATGCATAAAAGGCTAAACGGTAAACTGTCAAGATAGATCAGGCTAACCCTAGACAGAGCAGCTCATTTCTTTCCCCTGCCCTTTCTCTATCCTCTTTTTCTTCTTTCTCCCTGTCTTCCTTCTTGCCTTCCTTCCTTTTTTCTTTTCTTCCTCCCTTCTTCCTCCTTCTTTCCTGTCTTCCTGTCTTCTTCCCTTCCTCCTTCCAACCTTTATGTCACCACCTATCACGTGTCAGCAGATGCTCAAGGTAAGGATCACACGCACACTGATGTGTTATGATGCCAGTGACATCACATAGTGTCAGGTAAGAGACACTGGACACTTACTTGCTGGATCTTTCTCTTCTGGCCTCTTTTCTTCTCTGCCCAGTCTTGTGATATAACACAGCTTCTTCCTAATTCTGTCTCTATCGCCCCGGAGGACACGGAGCTCATTACCTTTATCTTTCATTTCTAAAGTTCAGCACATTTCAGCCCATCTTGCAAGATCACCTGAAACAAATAATCTATCTCGGGCAGCTTTGTCTTTCCAGAGATGAACGTCAGGCTACACGGGAGGCGACTCTTCATGACTTAGGAAGGTGTTTCAGCTCCTCTCTTCATAGGTGACCTGGGAATTAACTTCCACCCTAACCGACCTGAGTCACTCACGCGATGTGCCTGAGTTGGATCTGTGATGCACACTGCTGCGTTTGACATTTTTGCAGTTTCCTGTGTCTCACTATGTCCCCTCCCCTCTGCAATGTTTTACCTCCTGTCAGTTCAGCCGGCACCTCCCCCTTACTGTCACAACCCGCTTCTCCTAAGAGGGAACTGAAATTTAAGGAATTAACCTTTTCACAGAGAAATGCATAGAGCACTCTCTAAAAACAAAAATACAAAGGAAATGAAAAGGACTCCAAAAGTTTAAGCAGTGAAAGATAATTAGCTACGGGCTTCTTTAAGCTCCACCTCTTACATCATTTATATACCCTGTGGTAGGCAACCTATGCTTTTTATTTATAAATTTGGGCTTGGTTTGCTAAAATTACCCTTACATCTCTAGCAGAGTGGCCTTGGTCAACTGAGAGAAAAAACTTAAGAACTAATGTAGCCAAACAGACAATGGTGAAGAATGTGGGCTGTCCCCAGCAGAAGGGACATCTGAGCAGAGGCTACGAAACGCTTAACTCGGAGAGGTTAGGTAACTGCAGGTAGCAAACAACGCAGCTGTTACGTTAAGAGCAAAGACAGACCACAAGACAGAAGAAGTGGTTTAGGTTCAAGCCTGCTGGTGGCGTGAAAGAGCTTAGAGCTCGGGTGTGGGTGGCAGCTTAGCTTGTTGGAAGTTTTGCTGTAGGAGAGTGTGGAGGAGACATTTGGGAGAGGCCAGGCAGGGTGTCGGCCAAAAGCATAGATAAGAGGCTGGGACAATAGACCCAGAAGACTATTAAAGAGAGAAGGCAAAGGGTGGCATTAGAGGTGACCCAAGCTGATACACTTGAAATAAAAATTTCAGTCTTGATAACTAGTTATAGATGAGTTTCTAGAAAAAGATGAATATGGAAAAGTTTCTGGCTGGGCAACTGAGCAGATGGGAGATGTACAAATCAAAAAAGAATTTATAAGAAAGCGGGGCAGGAGATAAAGATGATAAATTTAATGTTGGCTATGGAAAGCCTGAAGCATATGGTACTTGGGAGGCTCCCAGGTGATTCTGCTCAGCAGAGCTAGGTGTGGAGGGCTGGCATTCATGGGCTGAACATAAAGATTTGGAAACTATTAGAAGTAGAATGTAAAACCATGGGCAGAAATGAAATCACCAAGCGAAACATGGATAATGAGAGGTGAATAGGTACAGCCCAAAGGAATCAACCAGTTAAGAGAACAACTGGCAAGGAAAGGAAGGTTTGCAGAAGCTGAGGAAGAAGCATCTTCGTATGGTGAGATGTTAATTGCAGCGAATGTTACAGAGCCCTGAGCTGTAAACACATTCGGGGAAAGATCAGAGAACTCCAGCAAGTGCTTTGTACCTTTTGTCATACAGCAGATCTTCATTTCTAATTTTAACAATATCAGTGAAATTGTGGGGCCAGAGACCAGGTCACAGTTGATTGAGGGATGAGAAGGGACAAGGTAAAGTCAGGCCTGTGTGAAGTGTTCCTTAAGAATCTGGAGCAGCCAGAAAAGCTGCTGGACAATCCCAGTGTCCATTTCCTCTTCCTCACTCCATTACGCACCCTTGCATCTTGAAAAACTTTGTTACTAGCAAGGGGTGATTATGCTTGCCTGTAATCTCTCCGTACTCCACAAGGCTGAGGCAGGACAATCACATGCTCAAGCCCAACTGGGCAACTAAGCAACCTAGCAAGATACTGTCTCAAAATTTGAAAAATAGTAATTGAAAACAAAAGCTATGTCTGTAGTTCTGTGCAAAGAAGACCCCAGTTCATTTCTCAGTACCAAAAAACACAACAAAACACTTGTGGCTGGGATATTTTAAGCAGTGTCTCATTGCTAGTTCTTTTCATGTGATGTAAACCCTGCTTGTTGCAGCGTCTGTGCCAGAAGACGAAGAGCACCTTTACTTGTGGCATTCTTGGGGGCTGCAGAGGAAGTCTGACCCCGTAGAGGGAATTGGGAAAATCAGTGGGTGGTGGACATATCCTTACCCACTAATCCACAAGCCCTCTTCCCCTCACCATGGTCTCTATGTGCTGCCCACAGACGCCTTTGGGAAAACGTCTTGGGGCACAAGTAAAGGCACTGAGAATTTGTGGCTTGGCGAGGAGCTAGGATGTCCCAGCCTAAGGTCCTCCTCGCTTCCATGACCTTCCTGGGTAGGCCCTGCTCATGCCTGCTACTCAGCTCTGAGTGATCAGGAGGGAGAAGCTCAGGATTCAAAGCCAGGGCAGTGGCGTTCAGGGGTCAGCTGTCCAGATGTAGAGGTTTCCTCAAATGTGTCAAGTGTTCTGAACCAAGCATAGAAAATACTAATCACCATGAAAATGCTATTGTTGTTGTTATTAGTATTATTATTGCTCCTCATATTTCCTACTAACCAAAAATCTATCCCATGCATGTGGTAGAAACTCACTGTTTTGTAGACAGTAATTAATTGATGTGGCATAGAAGCCACTTGAAGATTGGGGGGGTGAATCCTTGGGAGGCAGTGGTATTAGCACAGGATTTACAATCAAACAGATATAGACTGAACTGAATATCCAGTGCTCATTCAGGGTGTCTCCTGGACCTCAGCTTCTTCTCCTGGTAAGCAGCATGCTGAATAATACCTCAGAGGGCCATTGTGAGGAGGACAGTAAGATATATTTATTGCCAAACAGTTAAAAAAAAGTCATCTTCCCCCTCTCCACCACACTTAGCCCGGTTCCTCTTCAGAAGAAAGTAGTGCTGAAGTTGTTCACACCAGTGGCTGTCCTTTCTTGTGACATCTAGCCTTAGCTATTTTGTATTCTGTGAATGTATGCAATTTTCAATGTTGCTCTGTTCTTTTTATCACCCCCCCCACACACACACATTAAATGTTAGGGGTAATCAAGTCAAATCTGTAAACCAGGGCAACTGCTGCTACACGTGGGCAAGACCTGTTTCCCATCTCCCTCTGCTTATTTTTTCAAATATGTGACACTTCCCTTCATCCTCGATATTCCTACTACCATGACACCAGCTTTCCGGAACGAGAATGATTCCAGGAGCCCTTTCTTCGAGTGGGTGCTCCCACCAAGGGGTAGCACCCAAGACAGTTAAGTCAGGCAGGCTGGCTTTCCCCATGTGTCATCCAATTAAGCGGCCACTAGAGGGGAATCCCGCTGATGTCAGCAGAAAGAAGAGACTCAATTACAGCCTCTCCAGGGGCAGCTTACGTTATTTATAATAAGGACTAGGAAGCCAGGAAAGATGGTCAGGTTGGAGCTCTGCCTGCTAATTTAATGCTTCAGTTTTAGGAAGCTGGGTGGAATTCTGGGCCTTTGCAGCTCTAGGTAGTGTATCCAAGCTCCCGATGGAACCTCTCCGTGTATAAATTCTGTCTGTCCCCTTTAGAGTCATCAGAGACAGACCCCCTGACCATGCTGCTTGGAAATACAAGTGCCAGGCAATCTGCATAAACGCTCACAACTTCAGGCCATGAAGCTTTAACTCATGAGCAGAGGCCAGCCTTCCTGAAGACCTCTGTGCCAGGGGTTGTGCTTTGGGCATAGTTGAGTGACTGGCATGCTTTGACACCAGCAGGGCACACAGTCAGCTCATCCTCGAGACAAGCAATCACTTTAAGTGGGCACCTGCAAGGCCCCCTCTTACACATTTTCTGCTATTCTCCCACGCACTCCCTAAATCTGAATATAAATATCTTGTCCTCGAGGATTTCAATATCACCATCATCCCATCTCGCAGAGAAGATTTGGCTAAATCTCTCAGTTACGTAATCTTAAAACCCCCACCAGCGCCATTAGCATACATAACTACGGGGACGACACAATTTGTGTGATTACAGCGGAATATCTGTCGCTTCTGCACATGTGGCAAATGCTGAGCAGGCATAGGCGAGGCATGTCGTCACCGCTCTGGTGATGGGCACTGCGATGCTGGGAGAATAGTGCGCACTTCAAAAATACTGGCGGAGTGAACGGGTGAATGGACCAAGCAGGATCTTCCCTGGGAAGCAGAACAAGTAAAGGGAATGGGCTTCGCCTCTAGGGAAAACAGAGTTGTATCGTGGCCACCTGCCTTCCGTGAGTCCAGGACTGCCCTCCCTCCACTGGGGAGGAAGAACTGACACTATCCTTGCACAAGGAACACATCTGTAAGATTCAGCTTGATCAATTCCATTTGACTTCCAGGCATTTTCCGGACATCTAGCATGGTCCCAGCAGCTTAGGCTGCAGAGGGTGTAAAAGTGAGGGTGATGGTAACTCTCTACTCACAACAGGGCTTGAAGCTCAAAAACAATTTATGTGTTCTAGATAATAAAGACACAGGTGTTAGCAGTCTTCTCTTCCTGCTTTTCTCTTGGCAAAAGCTCCTGGGTATTGGCTGTTTTCCCTTCTAGGCTCACAGGTCGCAAGCTTCTCCCTCCCCAGAGGGACTTGGGGTGACCTTGCTGTGGGCAAATACAGAGGACCATGCCATTGGGGGTGCGACACCTGAGCTCTTGCCTGCAGGCCAATGGGAGCACGTGAAGGTGCAGACTGGAGTCCAAGATGACAGCCCTGGTAACCAAGCAGCATTTGGGGGCCACCTGCACTGATTTCCCTGGCCGGACTTGGAACTTCCCCATTCTTTCTGCTGCGTTGGGCTGCTTAACTCTTTCCCACACCAGTAAATCATCTGTTGTCAAAGTACTCCCAATAGGTGCCAGCATGAGTGTCTTGGGGAAGGGGGTGGACTAATTGTTGGGGGTGGTATATGAGTTAGTGGACTAATTGGGGGTGGACTAAAAGGGGGTGAATTATGATACGTAGGGAAAGACAAGCTGGTGGAACACAGGCAGGATGCATGTGCTGCTTTTGGTTTTGGAATGAAAATCCCTGATACGTTCAGAGGAGAGCTCACGGTGTGGGGTGTCTCCTTACTTGGACTTCCAGTCAGATCTGCAGTCCCTTTACCTTGCACACAGCCTAGGTTCCCTGACCTCAGGTCTATCGTCAGTCAATCAACTCTTTCACACAGGGATCCGGGGAATAACTGCAGAGTAATAAGATCAAATGCAATGCAGCCTGGGCTTTCACGTGGACGTTTCCTTCCTGCTCACAACCATTTTGCTTTGCATAGTTGTTTTCCCTGGCATAAAGGGCTGTAGCACTTTAGACAAAAAATTAATAACATTTCCAAACCAAAGGTCATTGCCTCTATTCCTGTCATGCTACAAACGTGGGAACACAGGCAAAGCTAACTCATAGCTCGTGCTCATTCTAGCAATGGCTGTTGGGCACTAAGTTAAGCATGCCAAGCTCTTCAGTCCACACATGATGCCTCGGGTGATCATCACAATCAGTCCTGTGAGGGGCCTCTGAGATTAGTACCTGCATTTGATAGATGAGGAAGCGGCACCCAGGGAGCTTCTCTGAGAAGTTCACATTGTGTCAGGAGCGGAGTTCGAGTCCAAGGAGGTACTCCCAGCCCACCCTCTCTAGTCATACTGAAGGCTGTCCAGAAACTGGCTCCAAGGAGGAGCGGACAGCCTGGCAGTGATAACTCCGCAGTCAGGAGTGGGCTCGGGCCTCTTAATCCAGTCAGGCCGTCTGCCTGTTCTCCCTGGGTGGTGATATAATGTAATTCACGAAGCTCTAGGTTCAAATCCTCGTTGTACATTTAGTACTATTGGGGATGGCCTTGAAGAAGCCACTGGTTTACCTGAGACTCAGTTTTCTCATTATGTAAGAATGTCATTAAAAAAGTAAGACAGTTTATTGAGAGAATTAAAGGTGAGAATCTGGGGAAAACCTAGGAGGAGCCCCAGGATGTGGCTGCTCAGCAAATGGCAGCCATTACTGCCACCCAGTAATGCTTGCTCCAGAGCCATACACCAGGGGAGAAGGTGGTGTGGGTGGCTTCACCCACTGCAGCAGGGCAGTGGGTCCCCGGGGGTGGGCTGTGGAAAGCAGACACAGGGAAAAAGGATACACCAAAAGCCAGGGTTTGCAGCGGAGAATGGCGGCCAGCGCTTCTGGGATGAGATGAACACAGTGAAGCAAAATTAAAGGATCTACAACCGCAGAGGCTGCTCCAACCTACCCCTGTTCCGCAGCTCACGGTGGTTGGTGTTCCCTCCATCCTCTCCGGGCGAATGGATGAGGGGGCACTGGAGAACGCCTGGCCTCACCCCTGGGGTGTTGGTGTCCCTGAACTCATATACCTGTGCTTCTTCCACCCAGACAACCTCATCATGGCCTGTGACAGCTGCCACACACAGACTCCCAGCCCGGGAAGGTGCTGTCTGCTCCTCCCAAGGGAATCCTGACGGTAGCTAAACTTCCGAGATTGCTTCTGCCTCTGCCTGCTCGAATCTCTTTCCCTCTGTTAGCAGCTCCACAGACATCTCGTCTGTGTTTGATAAATAAGCTCCTGTATTTATTCAGGGGAGTGAATTTGTACCTATTATGATTCAAATGACATTGACATGATATTTTCTCTTTTTTTCCCGTTGTTGAATTAGGAAAAGAAAATCCATAGGAGAAAAATCATAAAAACCCAAAGCAATTACTCTGCATACTGGTCCATGAAATAAATAAATTCATGAGCTAACTCCCTTTTGGGGCGGAGGTAAGGAAACTGATAAATAATTGAGAAATTGTTGCTGCTTCCTGGTTCTTGGAGATGCAAGGAGCACAGGCTGCCATCATCAGGCACCGAGCAGCGTTTTAATTCCTCAGCCACTGACGGTGTCTGCGAGCCGGCTGTACCTGCACGGAGCCAGGTCCGGGCAACCTCGGTCAGCCATGACACCGTGCTGGCTTCATCACGTGGAGGCTCCTACCTGGGGCTGCCCCAGCCAGCCGGCCAGAAACAGCTGGAACAGACGGCAGTAGGGGAGCCAGGCAGGGCCCGGGCGGCCAGGCGGTGCACGGCTGCACTGTGGGAGCTGTGGTGTCCTTCCATCGGATCCTAGGCCAAGCCCACCTCGTCCCTTTCTCCCACGCACTCGTCCTGAGTCTTCCAGGAGGCGACTCCAGAAGTGTCTGCCAAGTTTTGAGTGTCCGCACTGTTAGAGCCTTCACAACAACAAATCCCACCCGGCATCATGGGAAATTTGGCAGTAGACGACTTCCGGTTCATTTTCTGGTTTCCAGGGGCCAAGGGATCAACTGAGTCAGGCATTTGCAGACTCTCTGGGGACCCTCAGAGGTCCCAGGGCTGTCACATGGTTTTGACTGTGACCCACAGGAACAAGTTAATTTTACGTCACAACACTGCACGCACAGTGTGCACACATGCACTACTGGGACAGAATACCTCACCTGTTGTGCACTTCACTTATTCTATTTTATGTTTTTAAATAATCATAAGAGGGCCATGAAGTCATTTAATAATCTCCAGCGGGCTGCAGCTTGTGGTCTGGGTAGATTCCTCAGGACAATGAACAGGAGCTGAGCTACCTCCAAGGCAGGCCAAGCGTCACATGTCTGGGGCCACTTTGTCACCGAAGGGTCTCAGTTCTTCCTGGTGATAGCAAGCTGGAGAGCAGCTGAATATTGTGGTTTAAGCAGCTAATACCTGGGGACAGGACGGCTGGGCCAATGACTGGCACAGCTCTGCCGACGGGGCAGGACTCCTGAGTGTGACAGACTTGTCACTGGCAGGAGGAAAGGTGAGCAGCGTGTGCATCGGCCTTGTGAATAGGCCTTTAAGGGGCCTGGTTCTCGGGACCATGGGCTCCTCCCGTGTACAGTTCACACTTTCCTGAGTATTCTCCCCTTCTCTCCCTCCATCTCCTGCCCCCATCTCCATGTCTTTGCCCTTAGTTCTCTTGTGCCCTCCTTTCTACCTTTTCCCTTCCCTGTGTTTCCTTAACCAGTAATACATATATTTTAATTATTGCTCTATGCACCATTCATAGACTTCTGAAACAATATATCAAAGTTCCTTCAGGCTAGAAAACTATGAGTCTTGAAAGCCTTGTGTGGTGTTTGTATGCACATGTGTGAATGTGCTTGTGCATGCGTGCTTGTGTGTGTGTGTGTGTGAGAGAGAGAGAGAGAGAGAGAGAGAGAGAGAGAGAGAGAGAGAGAGAGAGGTGAACTGGACAGCAGGAAATGATTTCATCTCCCCTATACAAGCAGTTGTGAGAACATGGCATTGAAAGCAGAATAAGTCTGCAAATCCCCAACACTAAGAAAATAAATTAAAAGCAGAGAAGAAATCATTGCTTTGTTGTTTTGCTTTCAAAGTAGCTGTCTGCTTTCTAAGTCACTAGATAGACATTTGATTCTATTGCTCTCCCAATGGCTGCAGTGATTTGGAGCCATGATGCACCCAACTGCTTAATTTCAGGGGAAAGAAAGGACTTTGTAGAGGTGGCCACTGAGAGCTTAGCAACGCTGTGAATTTAACAACTTAATTCACTGTGCTACCAGTCATCCTAGAAATAGAAATGAATTTAATGGCTCCTATCACCGAGAGAAACTAAGGAAGGACTGCACACAGCCTGCACCCCAGTGAAGGAAGAGTTTGTCCCCAAGAGCTGAGAACAGGACTCACCTGTAACTTCCTCTAACATCCCAAGCTTTATATACAAAGGGCAGGTGACCATATTTGGAGGCTAAGGTTCTCCAGTATATAAGTAACATGGAGATAATAATAATAATAATAATAATAATAATAATAATAATAAAGCACCTGTTACAGTAAGGTTGCTGAAGTATTAGATAGCACGCACAGCCTGGCCCTTGGCGAGTGCTTGGTGAGCCTGTCTGCAGGGACACTCAGCCTGTCCAGGTACCCCATGGCGTTGTTGTCCCATTTCTTTTCTCTCCTGCTCTCTTCCTCCTGTCTTTTTCTTCCTCCTCCCCTCTCCTCCTCTTCTTCTTCTCCTCTGTCTCCTCCTCCTTCTCTGCCTGCCTGTCCTTCCAACATGTGATCTTCGCTGTGAGCCTGGAGAACAGCTCTGAGCAGGATTGGGAGTTGGCGCTCTCCGAGGGCCGAGGGAGCAGAGGGTGCTCTGTTCCCATGCTGGTGTCTCTTCATAAAATGTGCTAAAGACGGGCAACTTTGGACCAAAGCCCAGAGGATCCTTACAGACCTGTATCCTGCTCCTCTAGAAGTCCCTGCAGGGTGGCAGCCCCCAGCCTGGCGGGCAGCTTAGAGGCCCATGATCCTTGGCAGTCATCGGGCATCTATTGGTTATTAGCAGCTATCAGGGTATCCTGCGGTGGCTTTGGAAGGCAGAGAGGGGCTTTGTGGTAGCAAGAATAACCAGGGGACAACCACAGACCTTTTCCAGCATGCCTCGGTGCAGTCCCTGCCCAGGCGTGCTCTGGGATGCGCTCAGGTGCATTCAGGGAGACTCTTGTCCTATCTACCTGAGCCACTCACAGTCTGGTTTTAGAATTCTGAAGAAAGATGTTCTCTGTGGAATTCAATAGTTCATCTGATTTCTGTAAGAATTTTTATTTTGCTGTGGGAAATTACAGCACTCAAGTAACCTCAGCCAAGCATGTTGGTCCCTAGGGCTGGGGACAAGTGGTCCCACCCGGGAGAAGGACCTTGTGTACTGAACAAGCTGTAGTGAAGTGACCAGTCTTGGCACAGTCATGGCAAGATGGTGGCTTCCATTACAGACAGTGTTCTTGGGCATCTGTTACTCCAAGCTCAGAAAAAAGTCTGATGGGCTTTTCCCAGCACCTGGTCTGTTTCAGAGAGCACAGCGCGCCCTTCCAGTCTGTGCTGCAGAGGAACGGGCTGTGCTGTGTGGCCACAAGGGTCCCAGACACAGATGGTCCACAGTTGGCCCCCAGCAGGCTTGTCACTTGTGTCTCTCCACCCTGCAGCTCCCCCACAGTGGTGCGTACTCAAACAGCCACACAAGGCCAACGAAGAAGGCAGCATCTCTATGCACTCACTAAGGCCTCAACATAGCACCAAAGCCAAGTGTAAGTCTTCCGGGGTCATCCATTCCTGGGATTTGTCTGTCATTAGTGCAAACTGGGAAACCATTAGACCCAAAGCAGAATGGGTACACATGTGTACACGAATTCTTATAGACATTAAGCCCTCCCTCACACTAAATCAAGGTTCTAGAAACATTGAATAAAAATGAAAATTGGAGACCACATCCAGGACAAGCATTACCCAGTCTGATGTGTTCAGGGGCTTGGGATTAAAGAACAGCAGCTCATTATTTGACTAACTTTTTAAGCTTTCCTTGCTACCCTTGACACCTCATTGTCCTGGCTGGACATTGATCTATGAAATTCTGCTAGTCTTTGACAAAATGTGGTTCTCAGCCAGCAAAGTGGTACCCTGGCTCCTCAGAGGGCAATGGTGGCTTCCAGAACTCAGTCAAGAGACATCTCTGATTTGTGAGCTTGTTGGGGTGTCACGGCGTCTTTGTCTGTAGGGCAGTTGCCACATTGGGAGTGGGGGAGGAAGCTGTATGGGAAAGGAGAGGGAACGCAAGGAGGAGGGAGCCAGGGAGAGACAAGAACCAGGCAGTGCATGGCACTTAGAAAGTCGAACCTGTTGTGGGGCGTCTGTTAGCTTACACCCCAGGAAACACCTCCTTTGGATTAGAGAGTTGTCAGTGAGCACGGGCTTGGTAGGAATTTACTAGGGGGCTGCCTTTCCCTTCTGTGCTTCCGTCCCTTCCACTGGGACGCTGCAGACTTTGGGAGGAGGTGACGGTCCTCTGACAGAGAGTTGTCTGGTCTCCAAAGTGGAAGGTCATGCCATGCGTGGACAATGCCTCTCTGCATTCTCAGCAAGTCCCCAAGGACCTAATTGCACCCCATATTTTCATAAAGCACCCAAGTTCCATCTTCCTGGAGCAGCGTCCACCCTGCCTTCTGGGCTCCCTGGGCACCTTCCTCAGTCACTCTTAGCAATGAGCTCCAGAGAGAGGAAACAGTCTGCCCTGAAGTGGGAGCCGGGAAATTGCCTCGAAAGCCAAGCACCATATAAACAGCACTTAAGAAACAGGAGCTGTTACTTTAATTATGGCTCTGGCTGCTTTATCACCAGCCCTGTTTCTCACACATTCATCAGAATCCTGGTGATAAATCAATCTCTGGGCACAGACGCTGCCAGGGCACTGCCGCCTCTGGGCTCCAGCCTCTCCTTCCCAGCTCTAAGCTCTTGTTTCTCTGGGAGCCATCGGCTGCTTGGTATTCAGCCCGCACCTCCATGGCTCTGGTTTCACATCAGCTCTGGAGCTAGGCTGGGACCGAAGGAGGCCCGGGGGTGTACTCAGCAAAGGAGAAAGGACCAGACAGGCAGCTAGTATAGGGCCGTGTTTATAGAGGTAGAACCGTGCGAAGGTGGATAATAAGCCGGATAACACTAATAAATAAAAAATATATTCAAACAATCTAATGTATTTGTTTAATAAATACTTAATAAAATATTTAATAAATTTGTAATAAAATATTTAATACCTAGATATTAAATGGCGCTATTTAGCCGATGCATTTGACTAAGAACTGATTCCATGCCCAGCTGGTGTGCTAATGCCTACTGCTCGGTCTCCAGCCACCACTCAGCAGGACCGGTGGCTGTGAGCTGTGAAAACTAGAGTAAGGCCCTAGGGTCACCCATGAAGGGGGAGTCAGGGTGTCACCTGGGCCTGTCTCCCGTGCCTGTGACACACTGGTGATGTGTGTGCCTGTTTCCGGGAGCCTGGGGCACCTGCGGACAGCATTAGAGGCACGGGAGCAGCAGTAGGTCAGGAGCGAGGCTGGTACTCACTGACTTGGGTCAAGCCACTGCTGGCTGCTTTCCATTAAGGGACAGGGGACAAAACAAGAGTGCACAGGGCTGAGGGGAGACCTCAAAAACCCTGAGGTCTCCAGAAGGGCGGACTGAGGCTCAGACGGCTGCACCGGAGACCAGAGCTCAGCTCTCCAGCACCCTGAGCTGCTGCTCTCCCGCTGGAGGTACAGAGGACGAAGGCGGGCTGCCTCTGTACCTTCCAAACATGAAGCATGTTCCTCCCTATGCCTTTTCTGTTCTCTTCTGTGAGGAGATACGTGGCCCTGGTCATTTCAGTCTAACCTAGTGCATTGCTGTTCTACATGAGGGCAGGGAGCCCCGGGGCCCCAGCTCACCTGCTGCAGGGAGAGGGTAACTTGCTGACCTGGCCTTCAGGGATGTTGCTGTTTGGTGCTAGGGAGGGGACAGGACCTGCCAGGTGTCTGCCTCTCCATGCAAGGGGAGACGAGGTCACTGGCAGAGAACATCTCTCCTTAACCCAAGCGGCAGCAGCCTCTGAGGGAGAGGAAACGTGGGGAAAAAAGGGAGCATTGCTCAGCTAACAATCCAGCTCCTCCTTCCACTAAACCTGGTCCTGGGTGTTGAAGCCCACCTCGGATCCTGCTTGTTTCCAAGACTATCCCCGCCTTCAGTAGCCTCTCTACTTTGTTACCTTTGCTGACTTTTACAAGTAAGGTGTGAGCTACATCCAGTAAAATCCATCACTGCGAGCGCACTGCTATGAACTTTAATAAACATGTCATATGTCACTGCTTCCAAGACCAAGAAATGGTACATTTCCACCAGTTAAAATTTCCCCTAGCCCTATCTGTAGCCAACTCCTCCACGCAGCCTCAGTCCTGGTATGCTTTTTGTTTCTACACTTTGGCCTTTCCCAGCATGTTCTATGAGCAGGATCCTTGTATTTCACCTTTTGACTACATGAGCAACCCAGCTGGTGCTAAGTGGCTCCTGCCATTTTGTTGCTTAGTAAGATGTAGCTTTTTATCCCCTTTTCTTCTTTTTCTTTTTCTTCTTCTTCTTCTTCTTCTTCTTCTTCTTCTTCTTCTTCTTCTTCTTCTTCTTCTTCTTCTTCTTCT